>JAECXG010000363.1:0-224707 GCA_018152135.1 Drosophila paulistorum | reverse complement strand
TTTAACCGTTTTCGCATTTATCGTGAAACGCTTTCGCGTTTTTCGTTGTATAACAGCTTTACAAGCCATTTTTTACACAACAGCTATTGAATGTGCTGGAACCGTACTACTGCCGTTTTTTGGTGTTATAGCCGCCATCCTTTATATAACAGCTATACAAGCTGCTGGAACCGTTCTACAGCCGCCATTTTGAGTCTTATAGCCGCCATCCTTTGTATAACAGCTCTACAAGCTGCTGGAACCATTCTACAACCGCCATTTTGAGTCTTATAGCCGCCATCCTTTATATAATAGCTCTACAAGCTGCTGGATCCGTTCTACTGCCGCCTTTTTGAGTCGTATAGCCACCATCGTTTCTATTACAGCTATACAAGCTGCTGCAACCATAATACAGCCGTATTTTCGTTCTTATAGCCGCCATCATTTATATAACAGCTATACAAGCTGCTGGAACCGTTCTACTGCCGCTATTTTGAGTCTCAAAGCCGCCATTCTTTATATATCAGTTATACAAGCTGCCAAAACCATTCTACAACCGCGATTTTGAGTCTTATAGCCGCCATCTTTTACATCATAGCTATACCAGCTGCTGGATCCGTAATACTGCCATCGTTTCTATAACAGCTATACAAGCTACTAGAACCATAATACAGCCGCCATTTTCGTTCTTATAGTCGCCATTTTTTATATAACAGCTATAAAAGCTGCTGAGACCATTCTATAGCCGCCATTTTATATAACATCTATACAAGCTGGTTTAACCGTTCTACTGCCGCCATTTTGAGACTTGTAGCTGCCATCCTTTTTATAACAGCTATACAACCTGCTGGAACCTTAATACAGCCGCCATTTTGAGTCTTATGGCCGCCATTTTTTACACAACAGCTATCGAATGTAATACTGCCTCAATTTTGAGTCTTATAGCAGCTATCCTTTACATAACAGCTATACAAGTTGATGGAACCATAATCGGGCCTCCATTTTGACTCTTATAGCCACCATACTTTATATAACAGCAAAACGAGCTGCTGGCACCGTTCTACTGCCGCTATTTTGAGTCTTATAGCCGACATCTTTTACATAACAGCTGTAGAAGCTGCTGGAACCATAACACAGCCGCCATTTTTGTTCTTATAGCCACCATCCTTTATATAAGAGCTTAACAAGCTGGTGCCACTCTTTATATAACAGCTATACAATCTGCTGGAACCATTCTACAACCGCCATTTTAAGTCTTATAGCCGCCATTCTTTGTATAACAGCTATACAAGCCATTTTTTACACAACAGCTATTGATTATGCTGGAACCGTAATACTGCCGCGATTTTAAGTCTTATAGCAGCTATCCTTTACATAACAGCTATACAAGTTGATGGAACTATGATCGGGCCTCCATTTTGACTCTTATAGCCACCATCCTTTATATAACAGCTATACAAGCTGCTGGAACCGTTCTACTGACGCCATTTTGATCTCATAGCCGCCATCCTTTTTATAACAGCTATACAACCTGCTGGAACCATAATACAGCTGCCATTTTGAGTATTATAGCCGCCATCCTTTATGTAACAGGTATACAAGCTGCTGGAACCGTTCTATTGACGCCATTTTGATCTTAAAGCCGCCATCCTTTTTATAACAGCTATACAACCTGCCGGAACCATAATACAGCTGGCATTTTAAGTATTATAGCCGCCATCCTTTATGTAACAGGTATACAAGCTGCTGGAACCGTTCTACTGACGCCATTTTGAGTCTTATAGACGCCATCCTTTTTATAACAGTTATACAACCTGCCGCCATTTTGAGTCTTATATCCACTATCCTTTATATAACAGCTATACAATCTGCTGGGACCATTTTACAGACGCCACTTTCGTTCTTATAGCTGCCATCCTTTATATAACAGCTATACAAGCTGCTGGGACCATTTTACAGACGCCACTTTCGTTCTTATAGCTGCCATCCTTTATATAACAGCTATACAAGCTGCTGGAACTGTTCTGCAGCCGCCAATTTGAGTTTCAAAGCCGCCATTCTTTATATAACAGCTATACAAGCTGCTGGAACCATTCTACAAGCGCCATTTTTAGTCTTATGGCCGCCATTTTTTACACAACAGCTATCGAAGCTGCTGGAACCGTAATACTGCCGCCATTTTGAGTCTTATAGCCGCCATACTTTACATCATAGCTATACAAGCTGGTAGATCCGTAATACTGCCGCAATTTTGAGTCGTATAGCCGCCATCGTTTTTATAACATCTATACAAGCAGGTGGAACTATAATACAGCTGACATTTTGAGTCGTATGGCCGCCATTTTTTACATAACAGCTATCGAAACTGCTGGAACCGTAATACTGCCGCCATTTTGAGTCTTATAGACGCCATCCTTTTTATAACAGTTATACAACCTGCCGCCATTTTGAGTCTTATAGCCGCCATCTTTTCTATAACAGCTATATGAGCTGCTGGAACCATTCTACAAGCGACATTTTGAGTCTTATATAACAGCTATACAAACTGCTGGAACCATTCTACAACCGCCATTTTGAGTCTTATAGCCGCCATCCTTTACATTATAGCTACATCATAGCTATACAAGCTGGTAGATCCGTAATACTGCCGCCATTTTAAGTCGTATAGCCGCCATCGTTTCTATAACAGCTATTTGAGCTGCTGGAACCATTCTACAAGCGACATTTTGAGTCTTATAGCCGCCATTCTTTATATAACAGCTATACAAACTGCTGGAACCATTCTACAACCGCCATTTTGTATCTTATAGCCGCCATCCTTTACATTATAGCTATACCAGCTGCTGGAACCGTAATACTGCCGCTATTTTGAGTCTTATAGTCACCATCCTTTATATAACAGCTATACAAGCTGATGGAACCATAATACAGCCTCCATTTTGATCCATATTTTATATAACAGCTATACATACTGCTGAAACCTTTTTCAGCCGCCATTTTGCTTCTTATAGCCGTTATCCTTTATATAACAGCTATACCAGCTGATGGAACCGTCCTACTACCGCAATTTTAAGTCTTATAGCCGCCATTCTTTATATTACAGCTATAACAGCTAAACAAGTTGATAATCGGGCCTCCACTTTGACTCTTTTAGCCACTATCCTTTATATAAAAGCTATACAAGCTGCTGGGACCATTTTAAAGCCACCACTTTCGTTCTTATAGCTGCCATCCTTTATATAACAGCTATACAAGCTGCTGGAACCATTCTACAAGCGCCATTTTGAGACTTATAGACGCCATCCTTTTTATAACAGTTATACAACCTGCCGCCATTTTGAGTCTTATAGCCGCCATCGTTTCTATAACAGCTATATGAGCTGCTGGAACCATTCTACAAGCGACATTTTGAGTCTTATATAACAGCTATACAAACTGCTGGAACCATTCTACAACCGCCATTTTGAGTCTTATAGCCGCCATCCTTTACATTATAGCTACATCATAGCTATACAAGCTGGTAGATCCGTAATACTGCCGCCATTTTTAGTCGTATAGCCGCCATCTTTTATATAAGAGTTTAACAAGCTGGTGCCATCCTTTATATAACAGCTATGCAAGCTGCTGGAACCATTCTACAACCGCCATTTTGAGTCTTATATCCGCCATCCTTTGTATATCAGATATACAAGCTGCTGGAACCATAATACAGCCGCCATTTGCGTTCTTATAGCCTTATTCTTTTCAGTCTTATATCCGATATCCTTTGTATATCAGATAAACAAGCTGCGGGAACCATAAAACAGCCGCCATTTTCGTTCTTATAGCCATCATCCTTTATATAAGAGCTTAACAAGCTGGTGCCATCCATTACAGCTGTACAATCTGCTGGAACCATTCTACAACCGCCATTTTGAGTATTATAGCCGCCATTCTTTGTATAACAGCTTTACAAGCCATTTTTTACACAACAGCTATTGAATGTGCTGGAACCGTAATACTGCCGTTTTTTTGAGTCTTATAGCAGCTATCCTTTACATAACAGCTATACAAGTTGATGGAACCATAATCGGGCCTCCATTTTGACTCTTATAGCCACCATCCTTTATATAACAGCTATACAAGCTGCTGGAACCGTTCTAATGCCGCCATTTTGAGTCTCAAAGCTGCCATTCTTTGTATAACAGCTATACAAGCTGCTGGAACCATTCTACAAGCGCCAATTTGAGTCTTATAGCCGCCATCCTTTACATCATAGCTATACAATCTGCTGGATCCGTTATACTGCCGCCTTTTTGAGTCGTATAGCCACCATCGTTTCTATTACAGCTATACAAGCTGCTGCAACCATAATACAGCCGTATTTTCGTTCTTATAGCGCCATCATTTATATAACAGCTATACAAGCTGCTGGAACCGTTCTACTGCCGCCATTTTCAGTCGTATTGCCGCCATCGTTTCTATAACAGCTACTCGAGCTGCTGGAACGGTTCGACTGCCGCCATTTTGAGTCTCAAAGCCGCCATTCTTTATATATCAGTTATACAAGCTGCCAAAACCATTCTACAACCGCGATTTTGAGTCTTATAGCCGCCATCTTTTACATCATAGCTATACCAGCTGCTGGATCCGTAATACTGCCATCGTTTCTATAACAGCTATACAAGCTACTAGAACCATAATACAGCCGCCATTTTCGTTCTTATAGTCGCCATTTTTTATATAACAGCTATAAAAGCTGCTGAGACCATTCTATAGCCGCCATTTTATATAACATCTATACAAGCTGGTTTAACCGTTCTACTGCCGCCATTTTGAGACTTGTAGCCGCCATCCTTTTTATAACAGCTATACAACCTGCTGGAACCATAATACAGCCGCCATTTTGAGTCTAATGGCCGCCATTATTTACACAACAGCTATCGAATGTAATACTACCTCAATTTTGAGTCTTATAGCAGCTTCCTTTACATAACAGCTATACAAGTTGATGGAACCATAATCGGGCCTCCATTTTGACTCTTATAGCCACCATCCTTTATATAACAGCAACACGAGCTGCTGGAACCGTTCTACTGCCGCTATTTTGAGTCTTATAGCCGCCATCTTTTACATAACAGCTGTAGAAGCTGCTGGAAACATTCTACAGACGCCATTTTGAGTTTTATATCCGTTATCCTTTATATAACATCTATACAAGCAGGTGGAACTATAATACAGCTGACATTTTGAGTCTTATTGCCGCCATTTTTTACATAACAGCTATCGAAACTGCTGGAACCGTAATACTGCCACCATTTTGAGTCTTATAGCCGTCATCTTTTATATAAGAGCTTAACAAGCTGGTGTTATCCTTTTTATAACAGCTATACAAGCTGCTGGAACCATTCTACAACCGCCATTTTGAGTTTTATATCCGCCATCCTTTGTATATCAGATAAACAAACTGCTGGAACCATAATACAGCCGCCATTTTCGTTCTTATAGCCACCATCCTTTATATAAGAGCTTAACAAGCTGGTGCCATCTTTTATATTACAGCTATAAAATCTGCTGGAACCATTCTGCAACCGCCATTTTGAGTATTATAGCCGCCATGCTTTATGTAACAGGTATACAAGCTGCTGGAACCGTTCTACTGACGCCATCTTGATCTCATAGCCGCCATCCCTTTTATAACAGTAATACAAGCTGCTGGAACCATAATACAGCCGCCATTTTGAGTCTTAAGGCCGTCATCCTTTACATAATAGCCACACAAGCTGCTGGAACCGTAATACTGCCGCCATTTTGAGTCTTATAGTCACCATCCTTTATATAACAGCTATACAAGCTGATGGAACCATAATACAGCCCCCATTTTGATCCATATTTTATATAACAGCTATACAAGCTGCTGAAACCTTTTTCAGCCGCCATTTTGCTTCTTATAGCCGTTATCCTTTATATAACAGCTATACCAGCTGATGGAACCGTCCTACTACCGCAATTTTAAGTCTTATAGCCGCCATTCTTTATATTACAGCTATAACAGCTAAACAAGTTAATAATCGGGCCTCCACTTTGACTCTTATAGCCACTATCCTTTATATAAAAGCTATACAAGCTGCTGGGACCATTTTAAAGCCACCACTTTCGTTCTTATAGCTGCCATCCTTTATATAACAGCTATACAAGCTGCTGGAACCATTCTACAAGCGCCATTTTGAGACTTATAGACGCCATTTTGAGTCTTATAGCCGCCATCGTTTCTATAACAGCTATATGAGCTGCTGGAACCATTCTACAAGCGACATTTTGAGTCTTATATAACAGCTATACAAACTGCTGGAACCATTCTACAACCGCCATTTTGAGTCTTATAGCCGCCATCCTTTACATTATAGCTACATCATAGCTATACAAGCTGGTAGATCCGTAATACTGCCGCCATTTTTAGTCGTATAGCCGCCATCGTTTCTATAACAGCTATTTGAGCTGCTGGAACCATTCTACAAGCGACATTTTGAGTCTTATAGCCGCCATCCTTTACATTATAGCTATACCAGCTGCTGGATCCGTAATACTGCCGCCATTTTGAGTCTTATAGACGCCATCTTTTATATAAGAGCTTAACAAGCTGGTGCCATCCTTTATATAACAGCTATACAAGCTGCTGGAACCATTCTACAACCGTGATTTTGAGTCTTATATACGCCATCCTTTGTATATCAGATATACAAGCTGCTGGAACCATAATACAGCCGCCATTTGCGTTCTTATAGCCTTATTCTTTTCAGTCTTATATGCGATATCCTTTGTATATCAGATAAACAAGCTGCGGGAACCATAATACAGCCGCCATTTTCGTTCTTATAGCCATCATCCTTTATATAAGAGCTTAACAAGATGGTGCCATCCATTATATGACTGCTGTACAATCTGCTGGAACCATTCTACAACCGCCATTTTGAGTATTATAGCCGCCATTCTTTGTATAACAGCTATACAAGCCATTTTTTACACAACAGCTATTGAATGTGCTGGAACCGTAATACTGCCGCGATTTTAAGTCTTATAGCAGCTATCCTTTACATAACAGCTATACAAGTTGATGGAACCATAATCGGGCCTCCATTTTGACCTATATAGCCACCATCCTTTATATAGCAGCTATACAAGCTGCAGAAACCGTTCTAGTACAGCCGCCATTTTGAGTCTTAAGGCCGTCATCCTTTCTATAACAGCTATACCAGCTGATGGTACCGTCCTACTACCGCAATTTTAAGTCTTGTAGCCGCCATTCTTTATATTGCAGCTTTAACAGCTAAACAAGTGGATGGAACCATAATACAGCTGCCATTTTGAGTATTATAGCCGCCATCCTTTATGTAACAGGTATACAAGCTGCTGGAACCGTTCTACTGACGCCATTTTGATCTCATAGCCGCCATCCTTTTTATAACAGCTATACAACCTGCTGGAACCATAATACAGCTGCCATTTTGAGTATTGTAGCCGCCATCCTTTATGTAACAGGTATACAAGCTGCTGGAACCGTTCTATTGACGCCATTTTGATCTCAAAGCCGCCATCCCTTTTATAACAGCTATACAACCTGCCGGAACCATAATACAGCTGGCATTTTGAGTATTATAGCCGCCATCCTTTATGTAACAGGTATACAAGCTGCTGGAACCGTTCTACTGACGCCATTTTGATCTTATATCCACTATCCTTTATATAACAGCTATACAATCTGCTGGGACCATTTTACAGACGCCACTTTCGTTCTTATAGCTGCCATCCTTTATATAACAGCTATACAAGCTGCTGGAACCGTTCTGCAGCCGCCAATTTGAGTCTCAAAGCCGCCATTCTTTATATAACAGCTATACAAGCTGCTGGAACCATTCTACAAGCGCCATTTTGAGTCTTATGGCCGCCATTTTTTACACAACAGCTATCGAAGCTGCTGGAACCGTAATACTGCCGCCATTTTGAGTCTTATAGCCGCCATACTTTACATCATAGCTATACAAGCTGGTAGATCCGTAATACTGCCGCAATTTTGAGTCGTATAGCCGCCATCGTTTTTATAACATCTATACAAGCAGGTGGAACTATAATACAGCTGACATTTTGAGTCTTATGGCCGCCATTTTTTACATAACAGCTATCGAAACTGCTGGAACCGTAATACTGCCGCCATTTTGAGTCTTATAGACGCCATCCTTTTTATAACAGTTATACAACCTGCCGCCATTTTGAGTGGTATAGCCGCCATCTTTTCTATAACAGCTATATGAGCTGCTGGAACCATTCTACAAGCGACATTTTTAGTCTTATATAACAGCTATACAAACTGCTGGAACCATTCTACAACCGCCATTTTGAGTCTTATAGCCGCCATCCTTTACATTATAGCTACATCATAGCTATACAAGCTGGTAGATCCGTAATACTGCCGCCATTTTAAGTCGTATAGCCGCCATCGTTTCTATAACAGCTATTTGAGCTGCTGGAACCATTCTACAAGCGACATTTTGAGTCTTATAGCTGCCATTCTTTATATAACAGCTATACAAACTGCTGGAACCATTCTACAACCGCCATTTTGAGTCTTATAGCCGCCATCCTTTACATTATAGCTATACCAGCTGCTTGATCCGTAATACTGCCGCCATTTTGAGTCTTATAGACGCCATCTTTTATATAAGAGCTTAACAAGCTGGTGCCATCCTTTATATAACAGCTATACAAGCTGCTGGAACCATTCTACAACCGCCATTTTGAGTCTTATATCCGCCATCCTTTGTATATCAGATATACAAGCTGCTGGAACCATAATAAAGCCGCCATTTGCGTTCTTATAGCCTTATTCTTTTCAGTCTTATATCCGATATCCTTTGTATATCAGATAAACAAGCTGCGGGAACCATAATACAGCCGCCATTTTCGTTCTAATAGCCATCATCCTTTATATAAGAGCTTAACAAGCTGGTGCATCCATTATATGACAGCTGTACAATCTGCTGGAACCATTCTACAACCGCCATTTTGAGTATTATAGCCGCCATTCTTTGTATAAAAGCTATAAAAGCCATTTTTTACACAACAGCTATTGAATGTGCTGGAACCGTAATACTGCCGCGATTTTGAGTCTTATAGCAGCTATCCTTTACATAACAGCTATACAAGTTGATGGAACCATAATCGGGCCTCCATTTTGACTCTTATAGCCACCATCCTTTATATAACAGCTATACAAGCTGCAGAAACCGTTCTAATACAGCCGCCATTTTGAGTCTTAAGGCCGTCATCCTATCTATAACAGCTATACCAGCTGATGGAACCGTCCTACTACCGCAATTTTAAGTCTTATAGCAGCCATTCTTTATATTGCAGCTATAACAGCTAAACAAGTGGATGGAACCATAATACAGCTGCCATTTTGAGTATTATAGCCGCCATCCTTTATGTAACAGGTATACAAGCTGCTGGAACCGATCTACTGACCCCATTTTGATCTTATATCCACTATCCTTTACATAACAGCTATACAATCTGCTGGGACCATTTTACAGACGCCACTTTCGTTCTTATAGCTGCCATCCTTTATATAACAGCTATACAAGCTGCTGGAACCGTTCTCGTAGCCGCCATCCTTTTTATAACAGCTATACAACCTGCTGGAACCATAATACAGCTGCCATTTTGAGTATTATAACCGCCATCCTTTATGTAACAGGTATACAAGCTGCTGGAACCGTTCTACTGACGCCATTTTGATCTCATAGCCGCCATCCTTTTTATAACAGCTATACAACCTGCTGGAACCATAATAACGCTGCCATTTTGAGTATTATAGCCGCCATCCTTTATGTAACAGCTACACAAGCTGCTGGAACCGTTCTGCAGCCGCCAATTTGAGTCTCAAAGCCGCCATTCTTTATATAACAGCTATACAAGCTGCTGGAACCATTCTACAAGCGCCATTTTTACAACAGCTATACAACCTGCTGGAACCATAATATAGCCGCCATTTTGAGTCTTATGGCCGCCATTTTTTACACAACAGCTATCGAAGCTGCTGGAACCGTAATACTGCCGCCATTTTGAGTCTTATAGCCGCCATACTTTACATCATAGCTATACAAGCTGGTAGATCCGTAATACTGCCGCAATTTTGAGTCGTATAGCCGCCATCGTTTTTATAACATCTATACAAGCAGGTGGAACTATAATACAGCTGACATTTTGAGTCATATGGCCGCCATTTTTTACATAACAGCTATCGAAACTGCTGGAACCGTAATACTGCCGCCATTTTGAGTCTTATAGCCGCCATCTTTTATATAAGAGCTTAACAAGCTGGTGTTATCCTTTTTATAACAGCTATACAAGCTGCTGGAACCATTCTACAACCGCCATTTTGAGTTTTATATCCGCCATCCTTTGTATATCAGATAAACAAACTGCTGGAACCATAATACAGCCGCCATTTTCGTTCTTATAGCCACCATCCTTTATATAAGAGCTTAACAAGCTGGTGCCATCTTTTATATTACAGCTATACTCTGCTGGAACCATTCTGCAACCGCCATTTTGAGTATTATAGCCGCCATGCTTTATGTAACAGGTATACAAGCTGCTGGAACCGTTCTACTGACGCCATCTTGATCTCATAGCCGCCATCCTTTTTATAACAGCTATACAAGCTGCTGGAACCATAATACAGCCGCAATTTTGAGTCTTAAGGCTGTCATCCTTTACATAATAGCCACACAAGCTGCTGGAACCGTAATACTGCCGCCATTTTGAGTCTTATAGTCACCATCCTTTATATAACAGCTATACAAGCTGATGGAACCATAATACAGCCTCCATTTTGATCCACATTTTATATAACAGCTATACAAGCTGCTGAAACCTTTTTCAGCCGCCATTTTGCTTCTTATAGCCGTTATCCTTTATATAACAGCTATACCAGCTGATGGAACCGTCCTACTACCGCAATTTTAAGTCTTATAGCCGCCATTCTTTATATTACAGCTATAACAGCTAAACAAGTTGATAATCGGGCCTCCACTTTGACTCTTATAGCCACTATCCTTTATATAAAAGCTATACAAGCTGCTGGAACCATTCTACAACCGCCATTTTGAGTCTTATATCCGCCATCCTTTGTATATCAGATATACAAGCTGCTGGAACCATAATACAGCCGCCATTTTCGTTCTTATAGCCACCATCCTTTATATAAGAGCTTAACAAACTGGTGCCACCCTTTATATAACAGCTATACAATATGCTGGAACCATTCTACAACCGCCGTTTTCAGTCTTATATCCGATATCCTTTGTATATCAGATAAACATGCTGCGGGAACTATAATACAGCCGCCATTTTCGTTCTTATAGCCATCATCCTTTATATAAGAGCTTAACAAGATGGTGCCATCCATTATATGACAGCTGTACAATCTGCTGGAACCATTCTACAACCGCCATTTTGAGTATTATAGCCGCCATTCTTTGTGTAACAGCTATACAAGCCATTTTTTACACAACAGCTATTGAATGTGCTGGAACCGTAATACTGCCGCAATTTTGAGTCTTATAGCAGCTATCCTTTACATAACAGCTATACAAGTTGATGGAACCATAATCGGGCCTCCATTTTGACTTATAGCCACCATCCTTTATATAACAGCTATACAAGCTGCAGAAACCGTTCTAATACAGCAGCCATTTTGAGTCTTAAGGCCGTCATCCTTTCTATAACAGCTATACCAGCTGAAGGAACCGTCCTACTACCGCAATTTTAAGTCTTATATATTCTTTATATTGCAGCTATAACAGCTAAACAAGTGGATGGAACCATAATACAGCTGCCATTTTGAGTATTATAGCCGCCATCCTTTATGTAACAGGTATTCAAGCTTCTGGAACCGTTCTACTGACGCCATTTTGATCTCATAGCCGCCATCCTTTTCATAACAGCTATACAACCTGCTGGAACCATAATACAGCTGCCATTTTGAGTATTATAGCCGCCATCCTTTATGTAACAGGTATACAAGCTGCTGGAACCGTTCTACTGACGCCATTTTGATCTCATAGCCGCCATCCTTTTTATAACAGCTATACAACCTGCTGGAACCATAATAACGCTGCCATTTTGAGTATTATAGCCGCCATCCTTTATGTAACAGCTATACAAGCTGCTGGAACCGTTCTGCAGCCGCCAATTTGAGTCTCAAAGCCGCCATTCTTTATATAACAGCTATACAAGCTGCTGGAACCATAATACAGACGCCATTTTGAGTCTTATGGCCGCCATTTTTTACACAACAGCTATCGAATCTGCTGGAACCGTAATACTGCCGCCATTTTGAGTCTTATAGACGCCATACTCTACATCATAGCTATACAAGCTGGTAGATCCGTAATACTGCCGCAATTTTGAGTCGTATAGCCGCCATCGTTTTTATAACAGCTATATGAGCTGCTGGAACCATTCTACAAGCGACATTTTGAGTCTCAAAGCCGCCATTCTTAATATAACAGCTATACAAGCTGCTAAAACCAATCTACAACCGCCATTTTGAGTCTTATAGCCGCCATCCTATACATCATAGCTATACAAGCAGCTGTATCCATAATACTGCCGCCATTTTGAGTCGTGTAGCCATCATCGTTTCTATAACAGCTACACGAGCTACTGGAACCGTTCTACTGCCGCCATTTTGAGTCTCAAAGCCGCCATTCTTTATATAACAGATACACAAGCTGCTAAAACCATTCTACAACCGCCACTTTGAGTCTTATAGCCGCCATCCTTTACATTATAGCTATACCAGCTGCTAGCTCCGTAATACTGCCGCCATTTTCGTTCTTATAGCAACCATCCTTTATATAAGAGCTTAACAAGCTGGTGCCACCCTTTATATAATAGCTATACAATCTGCTGGAACCATTCTACATCCGCCATTTTCAGTCTTATATCCGATATCCTTTAAATATCAGATAAACAAGCTGCTGGAATAATAATACAGCCGCCATTTTCGTTCTTATAGCCATCATCCTTTATATAAGAGCTTAACAAGATGGTGCCATCCATTATATGACAGCTGTACAATCTGCTGGAACCATTCTACAACCGCCATTTTGAGTATTATAGCCGCCATTCTTTGTATAACAGCTATACAAGCCATTTTTTACACAACAGCTATTGAATGTGCTGAAACCGTAATACTGCCGCGATTTTGAGTCTTATAGCAGATTTCCTTTACATAACAGCTAAATAAGTTGATGGAAACATAATCGGGCCTCCATTTTGACTCTTATAGCCACCATCCTTTATATAACAGCTATACATCTGCTGGAACCGTTCTAATGCCGCCATTTTAAGTCTCAAAGCCGCCATTCTTTGTATAACAGCTATACAAGCTGCTGGAACCATTCTACAAGCGCCAATTTGAGTCTTATAGCCGCCATCCCTTACATCATAGCTATACAATCTGCTGGATCCGTTATACTGCCGTTTCAATTACAGCTATACAAGCTGCTGCAACCATAATACAGCCGTATTTTCGTTCTTATAGCCGCCATCATTTATATAACAGCTATACAAGCTGCTGGAACCGTTCTACTGCCCCCATTTTCAGTCGTATTGCCGCCATCGTTTCTATAACAGCTACTCGAGCTGCTGGAACCGTTCTTCTGCCGCCATTTTGAGTCTCAAAGCCGCCATTCTTTATATATCAGCTATACAAGCTGCCAAAACCATTCTACAACCGCGATTTTGAGTCTTATCCGCCATCTTTTACATCATAGCTATACCAGCTGCTGGATCCGTAATACTGCCATCGTTTCTATAACAGATATGCAAGCTGCTGTAACCATAATACAGCCGCCATTATCGTTCTTATAGCCGCCATTTTTTATATAACAGCTATAAAAGGTGCTGAGACCATTCCATAGCCGCCATTTTGAGTCTTATAGCCGTTATCCTTTATATAACATCTATACAAGCTGGTTTAACCGTTCTACTGCCGCCATTTTGAGACTTGTAGCCGCCATCCTTTTTATAACAGCTATACAACCTGCTGGAACCATAATACCGCCGCCATTTTGAGTCTAATGGCCACCATTTTTTACACAACAGCTATCGAATGTGCTGGAACCGTAATACTGCCGCGATTTTGAGTCTTTAGCCGCTACCCTTTATATAACAGCTATACAAGTTGATGGAACCATAATCAGGCATCCATTTTGACTCTTATAGCCACCATCCTTTATATAACAGCAACACGAGATATCCTGGAACCGTTCTACTGCCGCTATTTTGAGTCTTATAGCCGCCATCTTTTATATAACAGCTGTAGACGCTGCTGGAAACATTCTACAGACGTTTTGAGTTTTATATCCGTTATCCTTTATATAACATCTATACAAGCAGGTGGAACTATAATACAGCTGACATTTAACAATCTGGTGTTATCCTTTTTATAACAGCTATACAAGCTGCTGGAACCATTCTACAACCGCCATTTTGAGTCTTATATCCGCCATCCTTTGTATATCAGATAAACAAACTGCTGTAACCATAAAACAGCCGCCATTTTCGTTCTTATAGCCACCATCCTTTATATAAGAGGTTAACAAGCTGGTGCCATCTTTTATATTACAGCTATACAATCTGCTGGAACCATTCTACAACCGCCATTTTGAGTATTATAGCCTTCATCCTTTATGTAACAGGTATACAAGCTGCTGGAACCGTTCTACTGACGCCATTTTGATCTCATAGCCGCCATCCTTTTTATAACAGCTATACAAGCTGCTGGAACCATAATACAGCCGCCATTTTGAGTCTTAAGGCCGTCATCCTTTACATAATAGCCACACAAGCTGCTGGAACCGTAATACTGCCGCCATTTTGAGTCTTATAGTCGACATCTTTTATATAAGAGCTTAACAAGCTGGTGCCATCCTTTATATAAGAGCTATACAAGCTGCTGAAACCATTCTACAACCGCCACTTTGAGTCTTATATCTGCCATCCTTTGTATATCAGATATACAAGCTGCTGGAACCATAATACAGCCGCCATTTTCGTTCTTATAGCCACCATCCTTTATATAAGAGCTATACAAGCTGATGGAACCATAATACAGCCTCCATTTTGATCCATATTTTATATAACAGCTATACAAGCTGCTGAAACCTTTTTCAGCCGCCATTTTGCTTCTTATAGCCGTTATCCTTTATATAACAGCTATACCAGCTGATGGAACCGTCCTACTACCGCAATTTTAAGTCTTATAGCCGCCATTCTTTATATTACAGCTATAACAGCTAAACAAGTTGATAATCGGGCCTCCACTTTGACTCTTATAGCCACTATCCTTTATATAAAAGCTATACAAGCTGCTGGGACCATTTTAAAGTCACCACTTTCGTTCTTATAGCTGCCATCCTTTATATAACAGCTATACAAGCTGCTGGAACCATTCTACAAGCGCCATTTTGAGACTTATAGACGCCATCCTTTTTATAACAGTTATACAACCTGCCGCCATTTTGAGTCTTATAGCCGCCATCGTTTCTATAACAGCTATATGAGCTGCTGGAACCATTCTACAAGCGACATTTTGAGTCTTATATAACAGCTATACAAACTGCTGGAACCATTCTACAACCGCCACTTTGAGTCTTGTAGCCGCCATCCTTTACATTATAGCTACATCATAGCTATACAAGCTGGTAGATCCGTAATACTGCCGCCTTTTTTAGTCGTATAGCCGCCATCGTTTTTATAACAGCTATTTGAGCTGCTGGAATCATTCTACAAGCGACATTTTGAGTCTTATAGCCGCCATTCTTTATATAACAGCTATACAAACTGCTGGAACCATTCTACAACCGCCATTTTGAGTCTTATAGCCGCCATCCTTTACATTATATCTATACCAGCTGCTGGATCTGTAATACTGCCGCCATTTTGAGTCTTATGGACGCCATCTTTTATATAAGAGCTTAACAAGCTGGCCATCCTTTATATAACAGCTATACAAGCTGCTGGAACCATTCTACAACCGCCATTTTGAGTCTTATATCCGCCATTCTTTGTATATCAGATATACAAGCTGCTGGAACCATAATACAGCCGCCATTTTCGTTCTTATAGCCACCATCCTTTATATAAGAGCTTAACAAACTGGTGCCACCCTTTATATAACAGCTATACAATATGCTGGAACCATTCTACAACCGCCGTTTTCAGTCTTATATCCGATATCCTTTGTATATCAGATAAACATGCTGCGGGAACTATAATACAGCCGCCATTTTCGTTCTTATAGCCATCATCCTTTATATAAGAGCTTAACAAGATGGTGCCATCCATTATATGACAGCTGTACAATCTGCTGGAACCATTCTACAACCGCCATTTTGAGTATTATAGCCGCCATTCTTTGTGTAACAGCTATACAAGCCATTTTTTACACAACAGCTATTGAATGTGCTGGAACCGTAATACTGCCGCAATTTTGAGTCTTATAGCACCTATCCTTTACATAACAGCTATACAAGTTGACGGAACCATAATTGGGCCTCCATTTTGACTTATAGCCACCATCCTTTATATAACAGCTATACAAGCTGCAGAAACCGTTCTAATACAGCAGCCATTTTGAGTCTTAAGGCCGTCATCCTTTCTATAACAGCTATACCAGCTGAAGGAACCGTCCTACTACCGCAATTTTAAGTCTTATATATTCTTTATATTGCAGCTATAACAGCTAAACAAGTGGATGGAACCATAATACAGCTGCCATTTTGAGTATTATAGCCGCCATCCTTTATGTAACAGGTATACAAGCTGCTGGAACCGTTCTACTGACGCCATTTTGATCTCATAGCCGCCATCCTTTTTATAACAGCTATACAACCTGCTGGAACCATAATACAGCTGCCATTTTGAGTATTATAGCCGCCATCCTTTATGTAACAGGTATACAAGCTGCTGGAACCGTTCTACTGACGCCATTTTGATCTCATAGCCGCCATCCTTTTTATAACAGCTATACAACCTGCTGGAACCATAATAACGCTGCCATTTTGAGTATTATAGCCGCCATCCTTTATGTAACAGCTATACAAGCTGCTGGAACCGTTCTGCAGCCGCCAATTTGAGTCTCAAAGCCGCCATTCTTTATATAACAGCTATACAAGCTGCTGAAACCATTCTTCAAGCGCAATTTTTATAACAGCTATACAAGCTGCTGGAACCATAATACAGACGCCATTTTGAGTCTTATGGCCGCCATTTTTTACACAACAGCTATCGAATCTGCTGGAACCGTAATACTGCCGCCATTTTGAGTCTTATAGACGCCATACTTTACATCATAGCTATACAAGCTGGTAGATCCGTAATACTGCCGCAATTTTGAGTCGTATAGCCGCCATCGTTTTTATAACAGCTATATGAGCTGCTGGAACCATTCTACAAGCGACATTTTGAGTCTCAAAGCCGCCATTCTTTATATAACAGGTATACAAGCTGCTAAAACCAATCTACAACCGCCATTTTGAGTCTTATAG
The DNA here is from genome assembly GCA_018152135.1 of Drosophila paulistorum. Lineage (NCBI taxonomy): Eukaryota > Metazoa > Arthropoda > Insecta > Diptera > Drosophilidae > Drosophila > Drosophila paulistorum. The sequence goes on along the minus strand of JAECXG010000363.1, from coordinate 207,131 downwards.
CCGCCATCCTATACATCATAGCTATACAAGCAGCTGTATCCATAATACTGCCGCCATTTTGAGTCGTGTAGCCATCATCGTTTCTATAACAGCTACACGAGCTACTGGAACCGTTCTACTGCCGCCATTTTGAGTCTCAAAGCCGCCATTCTTTATATAACAGATACACAAGCTGCTAAAACCATTCTACAACCGCCACTTTGAGTCTTATAGCCGCCATCCTTTACATTATAGCTATACCAGCTGCTAGATCCGTAATACTGCCGCCATTTTCAGTCTTATAGACGCCATCTTTTTATATAAGAGCTTAACAAGCTGGTGCCATCCTTTATATAACAGCTATACAAGCTGCTGGAACCATTCTACAGTCGCCATTTTGAGTCTTATATCCGCCATCCTTTGTATAACAGATATACAAGCTGCTGGAACCATAATACAGCCGCCATTTTCGTTCTTATAGCAACCATCCTTTATATAAGAGCTTAACAAGCTGGTGCCACCCTTTATATAACAGCTATACAATCTGCTGGAACCATTCTACATCCGCCATTTTCAGTCTTATATCCGATATCCTTTAAATATCAGATAAACAAGCTGCTGGAATAATAATACAGCCGCCATTTTCGTTCTTATAGCCATCATCCTTTATATAAGAGCTTAACAAGCTGGTGCCATCCTTTATATAACAGCTATACAATCTGCTGGAACCATTCTACAACCGCCATTTTGAGTATTATAGCCGCCATTCTGTGTATAACAGCTATACAAGCCATTTTTTACACAACAGCTATTGAATGTGCTGGAACCGTAATACTGCCGCGATTTTGAGTCTTATAGCAGATTTCCTTTACATAACAGCTAAATAAGTTGATGGAAACATAATCGGGCCTCCATTTTGACTCTTATAGCCACCATCCTTTATATAACAGCTATACATCTGCTGGAACCGTTCTGATGCCGCCATTTTAAGTCTCAAAGCCGCCATTCTTTGTATAACAGCTATACAAGCTGCTGGAACCATTCTACAAGCGCCAATTTGAGTCTTATAGCCGCCATCCCTTACATCATAGCTATACAATCTGCTGGATCCGTTATACTGCCGTTTCAATTACAGCTATACAAGCTGCTGCAACCATAATACAGCCGTATTTTCGTTCTTATAGCCGCCATCATTTATATAACAGCTATACAAGCTGCTGGAACCGTTCTACTGCCCCCATTTTCAGTCGTATTGCCGCCATCGTTTCTATAACAGCTACTCGAGCTGCTGGAACCGTTCTACTGCCGCCATTTTGAGTCTCAAAGCCGCCATTCTTTATATATCAGCTATACAAGCTGCCAAAACCATTCTACAACCGCGATTTTGAGTCTTATCCGCCATCTTTTACATCATAGCTATACCAACTGCTGGATCCGTAATACTGCCATCGTTTCTATAACAGATATGCAAGCTGCTGTAACCATAATACAGCCGCCATTATCGTTCTTATAGCCGCCATTTTTTATATAACAGCTATAAAAGGTGCTGAGACCATTCCATAGCCGCCATTTTGAGTCTTATAGCCGTTATCCTTTATATAACATCTATACAAGCTGGTTTAACCGTTCTACTGCCGCCATTTTGAGACTTGTAGCCGCCATCCTTTTTATAACAGCTATACAACCTGCTGGAACCATAATACCGCCGCCATTTTGAGTCTAATGGCCACCATTTTTTACACAACAGCTATCGAATGTGCTGGAACCGTAATACTGCCGCGATTTTGAGTCTTATAGCCGCTACCCTTTATATAACAGCTATACAAGTTGATGGAACCATAATCAGGCATCCATTTTGACTCTTATAGCCACCATCCTTTATATAACAGCAACACGAGATGCTGGAACCGTTCTACTGCCGCTATTTTGAGTCTTATAGCCGCCATCTTTTATATAACAGCTGTAGACGCTGCTGGAAACATTCTACAGACGCCATTTTGAGTTTTATATCCGTTATCCTTTATATAACATCTATACAAGCAGGTGGAACTATAATACAGCTGACATTTAACAAGCTGGTGTTATCCTTTTTATAACAGCTATACAAGCTGCTGGAACCATTCTACAACCGCCATTTTGAGTCTTATATCCGCCATCCTTTGTATATCAGATAAACAAACTGCTGTAACCATAAAACAGCCGCCATTTTCGTTCTTATAGCCACCATCCTTTATATAAGAGGTTAACAAGCTGGTGCCATCTTTTATATTACAGCTTTACAATCTGCTGGAACCATTCTACAACCGCCATTTTGAGTATTATAGCCTTCATCCTTTATGTAACAGGTATACAAGCTGCTGGAACCGTTCTACTGACGCCATTTTGATCTCATAGCCGCCATCCTTTTTTATAACAGCTATACAAGCTGCTGGAACCATAATACAGCCGCCATTTTGAGTCTTAAGGCCGTCATCCTTTACATAATAGCCACACAAGCTGCTGGAACCGTAATACTGCCGCCATTTTGAGTCTTATAGTCGACATCTTTTATATAAGAGCTTAACAAGCTGGTGCCATCCTTTATATAAGAGCTATACAAGCTGCTGAAACCATTCTACAACCGCCATTTTGAGTCTTATATCTGCCATCCTTTGTATATCAGATATACAAGCTGCTGGAACCATAATACAGCCGCCATTTTCGTTCTTATAGCCACCATCCTTTATATAAGAGCTATACAAGCTGATGGAACCATAATACAGCCTCCATTTTGATCTATATTTTATATAACAGCTATACAAGCTGCTGAAACCTTTTTCAGCCGCCATTTTGCTTCTTATAGCCGTTATCCTTTATATAACACCTATACCAGCTGATGGAACCGTCCTACTACCGCAATTTTAAGTCTTATAGCCGCCATTCTTTATATTACAGCTATAACAGCTAAACAAGTTGATAATCGGGCCTCCACTTTGACTCTTATAGCCACTATCCTTTATATAAAAGCTATACAAGCTGCTGGGACCATTTTAAAGTCACCACTTTCGTTCTTATAGCTGCCATCCTTTATATAACAGCTATACAAGCTGCTGGAACCATTCTACAAGCGCCATTTTCAGACTTATAGACGCCATCCTTTTTATAACAGTTATACAACCTGCCGCCATTTTGAGTCTTATAGCCGCCATCGTTTCTATAACAGCTATATGAGCTGCTGGAACCATTCTACAAGCGACATTTTGAGTCTTACTGCCGCCATTTTGAGTCTTATAGACGCCATACTTTACATCATAGCTATACAAGCTGGTAGATCCGTAATACTGCCGCAATTTTGAGTCGTATAGCCGCCATCGTTTTTATAACAGCTATATGAGCTGCTGGAACCATTCTACAAGCGACATTTTGAGTCTCAAAGCCGCCATTCTTTATATAACAGGTATACAAGCTGCTAAAACCAATCTACAACCGCCATTTTGAGTCTTATAGCCGCATTCATCATAGCTATACAAGCAGCTGTATCCATAATACTGCCGCCATTTTGAGTCGTGTAGCCATCATCGTTTCTATAACAGCTACACGAGCTACTGGAACCGTTCTACTGCCGCCATTTTGAGTCTCAAAGCCGCCATTCTTTATATAACAGATACACAAGCTGCTAAAACCATTCTACAACCGCCACTTTGAGTCTTATAGCCGCCATCCTTTACATTATAGCTATACCAGCTGCTAGATCCGTAATACTGCCGCCATTTTCAGTCTTATAGACGCCATCTTTTATATAAGAGCTTAACAAGCTGGTGCCATCCTTTATATAACAGCTATACAAGCTGCTGGAACCATTCTACAGTCGCCATTTTGAGTCTTATATCCGCCATCCTTTGTATAACAGATATACAAGCTGCTGGAACCATAATACAGCCGCCATTTTCGTTCTTATAGCAACCATCCTTTATATAAGAGCTTAACAAGCTGGTGCCACCCTTTATATAACAGCTATACAATCTGCTGGAACCATTCTACATCCGCCATTTTCAGTCTTATATCCGATATCCTTTAAATATCAGATAAACAAGCTGCTGGAATAATAATACAGCCGCCATTTTCGTTCTTATAGCCATCATCCTTTATATAAGAGCTTAACAAGCTGGTGCCATCCTTTATATAACAGCTATACAATCTGCTGGAACCATTCTACAACCGCCATTTTGAGTATTATAGCCGCCATTCTGTGTATAACAGCTATACAAGCCATTTTTTACACAACAGCTATTGAATGTGCTGGAACCGTAATACTGCCGCGATTTTGAGTCTTATAGCAGATTTCCTTTACATAACAGCTAAATAAGTTGATGGAAACATAATCGGGCCTCCATTTTGACTCTTATAGCCACCATCCTTTATATAACAGCTATACATCTGCTGGAACCGTTCTGATGCCGCCATTTTAAGTCTCAAAGCCGCCATTCTTTGTATAACAGCTATACAAGCTGCTGGAACCATTCTACAAGCGCCAATTTGAGTCTTATAGCCGCCATCCCTTACATCATAGCTATACAATCTGCTGGATCCGTTATACTGCCGTTTCAATTACAGCTATACAAGCTGCTGCAACCATAATACAGCCGTATTTTCGTTCTTATAGCCGCCATCATTTATATAACAGCTATACAAGCTGCTGGAACCGTTCTACTGCCCCCATTTTCAGTCGTATTGCCGCCATCGTTTCTATAACAGCTACTCGAGCTGCTGGAACCGTTCTACTGCCGCCATTTTGAGTCTCAAAGCCGCCATTCTTTATATATCAGCTATACAAGCTGCCAAAACCATTCTACAACCGCGATTTTGAGTCTTATCCGCCATCTTTTACATCATAGCTATACCAACTGCTGGATCCGTAATACTGCCATCGTTTCAATAACAGATATGCAAGCTGCTGTAACCATAATACAGCCGCCATTATCGTTCTTATAGCCGCCATTTTTTATATAACAGCTATAAAAGGTGCTGAGACCATTCCATAGCCGCCATTTTGAGTCTTATAGCCGTTATCCTTTATATAACATCTATACAAGCTGGTTTAACCGTTCTACTGCCGCCATTTTGAGACTTGTAGCCGCCATCCTTTTTATAACAGCTATACAACCTGCTGGAACCATAATACCGCCGCCATTTTGAGTCTAATGGCCACCATTTTTTACACAACAGCTATCGAATGTGCTGGAACCGTAATACTGCCGCGATTTTGAGTCTTATAGCCGCTACCCTTTATATAACAGCTATACAAGTTGATGGAACCATAATCAGGCATCCATTTTGACTCTTATAGCCACCATCCTTTATATAACAGCAACACGAGATGCTGGAACCGTTCTACTGCCGCTATTTTGAGTCTTATAGCCGCCATCTTTTATATAACATCTATACAAGCAGGTGGAACTATAATACAGCTGACATTTAACAAGCTGGTGTTATCCTTTTTATAACAGCTATACAAGCTGCTGGAACCATTCTACAACCGCCATTTTGAGTCTTATATCCGCCATCCTTTGTATATCAGATAAACAAACTGCTGTAACCATAAAACAGCCGCCATTTTCGTTCTTATAGCCACCATCCTTTATATAAGAGGTTAACAAGCTGGTGCCATCTTTTATATTACAGCTTTACAATCTGCTGGAACCATTCTACAACCGCCATTTTGAGTATTATAGCCTTCATCCTTTATGTAACAGGTATACAAGCTGCTGGAACCGTTCTACTGACGCCATTTTGATCTCATAGCCGCCATCCTTTTTATAACAGCTATACAAGCTGCTGGAACCATAATACAGCCGCCATTTTGAGTCTTAAGGCCGTCATCCTTTACATAATAGCCACACAAGCTGCTGGAACCGTAATACTGCCGCCATTTTGAGTCTTATAGTCGACATCTTTTATATAAGAGCTTAACAAGCTGGTGCCATCCTTTATATAAGAGCTATACAAGCTGCTGAAACCATTCTACAACCGCCATTTTGAGTCTTATATCTGCCATCCTTTGTATATCAGATATACAAGCTGCTGGAACCATAATACATCCGCCATTTTCGTTCTTATAGCCAACATCCTTTATATAAGAGCTATACAAGCTGATGGAACCATAATACAGCCTCCATTTTGATCCATATTTTATATAACAGCTATACAAGCTGCTGAAACCTTTTTCAGCCGCCATTTTGCTTCTTATAGCCGTTATCCTTTATATAACACCTATACCAGCTGATGGAACCGTCCTACTACCGCAATTTTAAGTCTTATAGCCGCCATTCTTTATATTACAGCTATAACAGCTAAACAAGTTGATAATCGGGCCTCCACTTTGACTCTTATAGCCACTATCCTTTATATAACAGCTATACAAGCTGCTGGAACCATTCTACAAGCGCCATTTTCAGACTTATAGACGCCATCCTTTTTATAACAGTTATACAACCTGCCGCCATTTTGAGTCTTATAGCCGCCATCGTTTCTATAACAGCTATATGAGCTGCTGGAACCATTCTACAAGCGACATTTTGAGTCTTATATAACAGCTATACAAACTGCTGGAACCATTCTACAACCGCCATTTTGAGTCTTATATCCGCCATCCTTTGTATATCAGATAAACAAACTGCTGTAACCATAAAACAGCCGCCATTTTCGTTCTTATAGCCACCATCCTTTATATAAGAGGTTAACAAGCTGGTGCCATCTTTTATATTACAGCTTTACAATCTGCTGGAACCATTCTACAACCGCCATTTTGAGTATTATAGCCTTCATCCTTTATGTAACAGGTATACAAGCTGCTGGAACCGTTCTACTGACGCCATTTTGATCTCATAGCCGCCATCCTTTTTATAACAGCTATACAAGCTGCTGGAACCATAATACAGCCGCCATTTTGAGTCTTAAGACCGTCATCCTTTACATCATAGCCACACAAGCTGGTGGAACCGTAATACTGCCGCCATTTTGAGTCTTATATTCGACATCTTTTATATAAGAGCTTAACAAGCTGGTGCCATCCTTTATATAAGAGCTATACAAGCTGCTGAAACCATTCTACAACCGCCATTTTGAGTCTTATATCTGCCATCCTTTGTATATCAGATATACAAGCTGCTGGAACCATAATACAGCCGCCATTTTCGTTTTTATAGCCACCATCCTTTATATAAGAGCTTAACAAGCTGGTGCCACCCTTTATATAACATCTACACAACCTGCTGGAACCGTTCTACTGCCGCCAATTTGAGTCTCAAAGCCGCCATTCTTTATATAACAGCTATACAATCTGCTAAAACCATTCTACAAGCGCCAATTTGAGTCTTATAGCCGCCATCCTTTACATCATAGCTATACAATCTGATGGATCCGCTACACTTCCGCCATTTTTAGTCGTATAGCCGCCATCGTTTCTATAACAGCTATACAAGCTGCTGCAACCATAATACAGCCCCCATTTTCGTTCTTATAGCCGCCATAATTTTTATAACATCTATACAACCTGCTGGAACCGTTCTACTGCCGCCATTTTGAGTCTCAAAGCCGCCATTCTTTATATAACAGCTATACAATCTGCTAAAACCATTCTACAACCGCCATTTTGAGTTCTATAGACGCCATCTTTTACATCATAGCTATACCAGCTGCTGGATCCGTAATACTGCCGCCATTTTGAGTCGTATAGCCGCCATCGTTTCTATAACAGCTGGAACCGTAATACTGCCGCCATTTTGAGTCTTATAGCAGCTATCCTCTACATAACAGCAAAACAAGTTGATGGAACCATAATCGGGCCTCCATCTTGACTCTTATAGCCACCATCCATTATATAACAGCTATACAAGCTGCTGGGACCATTTCACAGACGCCATTTTGAGTCTTATAGCCTCCATCTTTTATATAAGAGCTTAACAATCTGGTGCCATCCTTTATATAACAGCTATACAAGCTGCTGGAACCATTTTACAGCTGCCACTTTCGTTCTTATAGCTGCCATCCTTTATATAACAGCTATACAAGCTGCTGGAACCGTTCTGCAGCCGCCAATTTGAGTCTCAAAGCCGCCATTCTTTATATAACAGCTATACAATCTGCTAAAACCATTCTACAACCGCCATTTTGAGTTCTATAGACGCCATCTTTTACATCATAGCTATACCAGCTGCTGGATCCGTAATACTGCCGCCATTTTGAGTCGTATAGCCGCCATCGTTTCTATAACAGCTGGAACCGTAATACTGCCGCCATTTTGAGTCTTATAGCAGCTATCCTCTACATAACAGCAAAACAAGTTGATGGAACCATAATCGGGCCTCCATCTTGACTCTTATAGCCACCATCCATTATATAACAGCTATACAAGCTGCTGGGACCATTTCACAGACGCCATTTTGAGTCTTATAGCCTCCATCTTTTATATAAGAGCTTAACAATCTGGTGCCATCCTTTATATAACAGCTATACAAGCTGCTGGAACCATTTTACAGCTGCCACTTTCGTTCTTATAGCCTCCATCCTTTACATCATAGCTATACAATCTGATGGATCCGCTACACTTCCGCCATTTTTAGTCGTATAGCCGCCATCGTTTCTATAACAGCTATACAAGCTGCTGCAACCATAATACAGCCCCCATTTTCGTTCTTATAGCCGCCATAATTTTTATAACATCTATACAACCTGCTGGAACCATAATACAGCCGCGATTTTGAGTCTTATGGCCGCCATTTTTTACACAACAGCTTCGAAGCTGCTGGAACCGTAATACTGCCGCCATTTCGAGTCTTATAGCCGTCATACTTTACATCATAGCTACACAAGCTGGTAGATCCGTAATACTGCCGCCATTTTGAGTCGTATAGCCGCCATCGTTTCTATAACAGCTATAAGAGCTGCTGGAACCATTCTACAAGCGACATTTTGAGGCTTATAGCCTCCATTCTTTATATAACAGCTATACAAACTGCTGGAACCATTCTACAACCGCCATTTTGAGTCTTATAGCCGCCATCGTTTACATAATAGCTATACAAGCAGCTGTATCCATAATACTGCCGCCATTTTGAGTCGTATAGCCGCCATCGTTTCTATAACAGCTACACGAGCTACTGGAACCGTTCTACTGCCGCCATGTTGAGTCTCAAAGCCGCAATTCTGTATATAACAGCTATACAAGCTGCTAAAACCATTCTACAACCGCAATTTTGAGTCTTATAGCCGCCATCCTTTACATTATAGCTATACCAGCTGCTGGATCCGTAATACTGCCGCCATTTTGAGTCTTATAGACGCCATCTTTTATATAAGAGCTTAACAAGCTGGTGCCATCCTTTATATAACAGATATACAAGCTGCTGGAACCATTCTACAACCGCCATTTTCGTTCTTATAGCCACCTTCCTTTATAGAAGAGCTTAACAAGCTGGTGCCATCCTTTATATAACAGCTATACAATCTGCTGGAACCATTCCACAACCGCCATTTTGAGTCGTATAGCCGCCATCGTTTCTATAACAGCTATACAAGCTACTGCAACCATAATACAGCCGCCATTTTCGTTTTTATAGCCGCCAACATTTAAATAACATCTACACAACCTGCTGGAACCGTTCTACTGCCGCCATGTTGAGTCTCAAATCCGCCATTCTTTATATAACAGCTATTCAATCTGCTAAAACCATTCTACAACCGCCATTTTGAGTTTTATAGCCGCCATCCTTTACATCATAGCTATACAATCTGCTGGAGCCGCTATACTGCCGCCATTTTGAGTCGTATAGCCGCCATCGTTTCTATTACAGCTATACAAGCTGCTGCAACCATAATACAGCCGCCATTTTCGTTCTTATAGCCGCCATCATTTATATAACATCTATACAACCTGCTGGAACCGTTCTACTGCCGCCATTTTGAGTCTCAAAGCCGCCATTCTTTATATAACAGCTATACAATCTGCTAAAACCATTCTACAACCGCCATTTTGAGTTTTATAGCCGCCATCCTTTACACCATAGCTATACCAGCTGCTGGATCCGTAATACTGCCGCCATTTTGAGTCGTATAGCCGCCATCGTTTCTATAAAAGCTATACAAACTGCTAGAACCATAATACAGCCACCATTTTGAGTCTTATGTCCGCCATTTTTTACACAACAGCTATCGAATGTGCTGGAACCGTAATACTGCCGCCATTTTGAGTCTTATAGCTGCTATCCTCTACATAACAGCTATACAAATTGATGGAACCATAATCGGGCCTCCATTTTGACTCTTATAGCCACCATCCTTTATATAACAGCTATACAAGCTGCTGGGACCATTTCACAGACGCCATTTTGAGTCTTATAGCCGTTATCCTTTATATAACATCTATACAAGCTGGCTTAACCGTTCTACTGCCGCCATTTTGAGACTTAAAGCCGCCATCATTTTTATAACAGCTATACAACCTGCTGGAACCATAATACAGCCGACATTTTGAGTCTTATGGCCGCCATTTTTTATACAACAGCTATCGAATGTGCTGGAACCGTAATACTGCCGCAATTTTAGGTCTTATAGCAGCTATCCTCTACATAACAGCTGAACAAGTTGAGTCTTTTAGTCGCCATCCTTTTCATCATAGCTATTCAAGCTGGTAGATCCGTAATGCTGCCGCTATTTTTAGTCGTATAGCCGCCATCGTTTCTATAACAGCTTTATGAGCTGCTGGAACCATTCTACTAACGACATTTTGAGTTTTATAGCCGCCATCCTTTACATCATAGCTATACCAGCTGCTGGATCCGTAATACTGCCGCCATTTTGAGTCGTATAGTCGTCATCGTTTCTTTAACAGCTATATGAGCTGCTGGAACCATTCTACAAGCGACATTTTGAGTCTTATAGCCGCCATTCTCTATATAACAGCTATACAAACTGCTAGAGCCATAATACAGGCACCATTTTGCTACTGCCGCCATTTTGAGTCTTATAGTCGCCATCCTTTACATAACAGCTATACAAGCTGATGGAACCATAATACAACCTCTATTTTGATCCATATTTTATATAACAGCTATACAATCTGCTAAAACCATTCTACAACCGCCATTTTGAGTTTTATAGCCGCCATCCTTTACACCATAGCTATACCAGCTGCTGGATCCGTAATACTGCCGCCATTTTGAGTCGTATAGCCGCCATCGTTTCTATAACAGCTATACAAACTGCTAGAACCATAATACAGCCACCATTTTGAGTCTTATGTCCGCCAATTTTTACACAACAGCTATCGAATGTACTGGAACCGTAATACTGCCGCCATTTTGAGTCTTATAGCTGCTATCCTCTACATAACAGCTATACAAGTTGATGGAACCATAATCGGGCCTCCATTTTGAGTCTTATAACCGTTATCCTTTATATAACATCTATACAAGCTGGCTTAACCGTTCTACTGCCGCCATTTTGAGACTTAAAGCCGCCATCATTTTTATAACAGCTATACAACCTGCTGGAACCATAATACAGCCGACATTTTGAGTCTTATGGCCGCCATTTTTTATACAACAGCTATCGAATGTGCTGGAACCGTAATACTGCCGCAATTTTAGGTCTTATAGCAGCTATCCTCTACATAACAGCTGAACAAGTTGAGTCTTTTAGTCGCCATCCTTTTCATCATAGCTATTCAAGCTGGTAGATCCGTAATGCTGCCGCTATTTTTAGTCGTATAGCCGCCATCGTTTCTATAACAGCTTTATGAGCTGCTGGAACCATTCTACTAACGACATTTTGAGTTTTATAGCCGCCATCCTTTACATCATAGCTATACCAGCTGCTGGATCCGTAATACTGCCGCCATTTTGAGTCGTATAGCCGCCATCGTTTCTTTAACAGCTATATGAGCTGCTGGAACCATTCTACAAGCGACATTTTGAGTCTTATAGCCGCCATTCTCTATATAACAGCTATACAAACTGCTAGAGCCATAATACAGGCACCATTTTGCTACTGCCGCCATTTTGAGTCATATAGTCGCCATCCTTTACATAACAGCTATACAAGCTGATGGAACCATAATACAGCCTCTATTTTGATCCATATTTTATATAACAGCTATACAAGCTGCTGAAACCTTTTACAGCCGCCATTTTGATTCTTATAGCCGTTATTCTTTATATAACAGCTGTACCAGCTGATGGAACCGTCCTACTACCGCAATTTTAAGAGTTACAGCCGCCATTCTTTATATTACAGCTATAACAGCTAAACAAGTTGATGGAACCATAATCGGGCCTCCACTTTGACTCTTATAGCCGCCATTCTTTATATAACAGCTATACAAGCTGCTGAAACCATTCTACAAGCGCCATTTTTATAACAGCTATACAAGCTGCTGGAACCATAATACAGACGCCATTTTGAGTCTTATGGCCGCCATTTTTTACACAACAGCTATCGAAGCTGCTGGAACCGTAATACTGCCGCCATTTTGAGTCTTAAAGCCGCCATACTTTACATCATAGCTATACAAGCTGGTAGATCCGCCATCGTTTCTTTAACAGCTATATGAGCTGCTGAAACCATTCTACAAGCGACATTTTCAGTCTTATAGCCGCCATTCTATATATAACAACTATACAAACTGCTGGAACCATTCTACAACCGCCATTTTGAGTCTTATAGCCGCCATCCTTTACATCATAGCTATACAAGCAGCTGTACCCATAATACTGCCGCCATTTGGAGTCGTATAGCCGCCATCGTTTCTATAACAGCTACACGAGCTACTGGAACCGTTCTACTGCCGCCATTTTGAGTCTCAAAGCCGCAATTCTTTATATAACAGCTATACAAGCTGCTAAAACCATTCTACAACCGCCATTTTGAGTCTTATAGCCGCCATCCTTTACATTATAGCTATACCAGCTGCTGGATCCGTAATACTGCCGCCATTTTGAGTCTTATAGATGCCATCTTTTATATAAGAGCTTAACAAGCGGGTGCCATCCTTTATATAACAGCTATACAAATCTTATATCCGCCATCCTTTGTATATCAGATATACAAGCTGCTGGAACCATAATACAGCCGCCATTTCCGTTCTTATAGCCACCATCCTTTATATAAGAGCTTAACAAGCAGGTGCCACCCTTTATATAACAGCTATACAAGCTGCTGCAACCATAATACAGCCCCCATTTTCGTTCTTATAGCCGCCATCATTTATATAACATCTATACAACCTGCTCGAACCGTTCTACTGCCGCCATTTTGAGTCTCAAAGCCGCCATTCTTTATAAAACAGCTATACAATCTGCTAAAACCATTCTACAACCGCCATTTTGAGTTTTATAGCCTCCATCCTTTACATCATAGCTATACAATCTGCTGGATCCGCTATACTGCCGCCATTTTGAGTCGTATAGCCGCCATTGTTTCTATAACTGCTAGAACCATAATACAGCCACCATTTTGAGTCTTATGGCCGCCATTTTTTACACAACAGCTATCGAATGTGCTGGAACCGTAATACTGCCGCCATTTATATCCGTTATCCTTTATATAACATCTATACATGCTGGTTAAACCGTTCTACTGCCGCCATTTTGAGACTTATAGCTGCCATAATTTTTATAACAGCTATACAACCTGCTGGAACCATAATACAGCCGCCATTTTGAGTCTTATGGCCGCCATTTTTTATACAACAGCTATCGAGTGTGCTGGAACCGTAATACTGCCGCAATTTTGATTCTTATAGCAGATATCCTCTACATAACAGCTAAACAAGTTGATGGAACCATAATCGGGCCTCCATCTTGACTCTTATAGCCACCATCCTTTATATAACAGCTATACAAGCTGCTGGGACCATTTCACAGACGCAATTTTGAGTCTTATAGCTGCCATTTTTTATATAAAAGCTTAACAATCTGGTGCCATCCGTTATATAACAGCTATACAATTTGCTGGAACCATTTTACAACCGCCATTTTGAGTCTTTTAATTGCCATCCTTTTCATCATAGCTATCCTTTGTATAACAGAAATACAAGCTGCTGGAACCATTCTACAACCGCCATTTTGAGTTTTATAGCCGCCATCCTTTACATTATAGGTATACAAGCTGCTGGAACCGTTCTATTGCCTCCATTTTGAGTCTCAAAGCCGCCATTCTTTATATAACACAAGCTGCTAAAACCATACTACAACCGCCATTTTGAGTCTTATAGCCGCCATCCTATACATCATAGCTATACATCCTGCTGGATCCGTAATACTGCCGCCATTTCGAGTCGTATTGCCGCCATCGTTTCTATAACAGCTATACAAGCTGCTGGAACCATTCTACAACCGCCATTTTGAGTATTATAGCCGCCGTCCTTTATATAACAGGTACACAAGGTGCTGGAACCGTTCTACTGACGCCATTTTGAGTCTCGTTGCCGCAATCCTTTATATAACAGCTATACAACCTGCTGGAACCATAATACAGCCGCGATTTTGAGTCTTATGGCCGCCATTTTTTACACAACAGCTATTGAATGTGCTAGAACCGTAATACTGCCACGATTTTGAGTCTTATAGCAGCTATCCTTTACATAACAGATATACAAGTTGATGGAACCATAATCGGGCCTCCACTTTGACTCTTATAGCCACCATCCTTTATATAACAGCTATACAAGCTGCTGGGACCATTTCACAGATGCCATTTTGAGTCTTATAGCCGCCATCTTTTATATAAGAGCTTAACAATCTAGTGCCATCCTTTATATAACAGCTATACAATCCGCTGGAACCATTCTACAACCGCCATTTTGAGTATTATAGCCGCCATCCTTTATGTAACAGGCATACAAGCTGCTGGAACCGTTCTACTGACGCCATTATGAGTCTCATAGCCGCCATCCTTTATATAACAGCTATACAAGCTGCTGGAACCATTAAACACCCGACATTTTGAGTCTTATGGCCGTCATCCTTTACATAATAGCTTTAGAAGCTGCTGGAACCGTAATACTGCCTTCATTTTGATCCATATTTTATATAACAGCTATACAAACTGCTGAAACCTTTTTACAGCCGCCATTTTGCTTCTTATAGCCGCCATCCTTTATATAACAGTTATACCAGCTGATGGAACCGTTCTACTACCGCAATTTTAAGTCTTATAGCCGCCATTCTTTATATTATAGCTATAACAGTTAAACAAGTTGATGGAACCATAATCTGGCCTCCACTATGACTCTTATAGCCACTATCCTTCATATACCAGCTACACAAGATGCTGGGACCATTTTACAGCCGCCATTTTGAGTCTTATAGCCGCCATTTTTATATAACAGCTATACAAGCTGCTGGATCCGTAATACTGTAGCGATTTTGAGTCGTATAGCCGCCATCGTTTCTATAACAGCTATACAAGCTGCTGGTAACATTCAACAACCGCCATTTTGAGTCTTATAGCCGCCATCCTTTATATCATAGCTATACAATCTGCTGGATCCGTTATACTGCCGCCATTTTGAGTCGTATAGCCGCCATCGTTTCTATAACAGCTATACAAGCTGCTGCAACCATTATACAGCCGTATTTTCGTTCTTATAGCCGCCATCATTTATATAACAGCTACACAACAGCTATTGAATGTGCTGGAACCGTAATACTGCCGCGATTTTGAGTCTTATAGCAGCTATCCTTTACATAACAGCTATACAAGTTTATGGAACCATAATCGGGCCTTCATTTTGACTCTCAAGCTGCTGAAACCTTTTTACAGCCGCCATTTTGCTTCTTATAGCCGCCATCCTTTATATAACAGTTATACCAGCTGATGGAACCGTTCTACTACCGCAATTTTAAGTCTTAAAGCCGCCATTCTTTATATTACAATAATAACAGCCAAACAAGTTGATGGAACCATAATCGGGCCTCCACTTTGACTCTTATAGCCACTATTCTTCATATAACAGCTATACAAGCTGCTGGGACCATTTGACAGCCGCCATTTTGAGTCTTATAGCCGCCATCCTTTATATAACAGATACACAAGCTGCTGAAACCATAATACAGCCGCCATTTTGAGTCTTATGGCCGTCATCCTTTACATAATAGCTATAGAAGCTGCTGGATCCGTAATACTGCCGCCATTTTGAGTCTTTTTGCCGCCATCCTTTACATCATAGCTATACAATCCTTTATATAACAGTTATACCAGCTGATGGAACCGTTCTACTACCGCAATTTTAAGTCTTATAGCCGCCATTCTTTATACTACAGCTATAACAGTTAAACAAGTTGATGGAACCATAATCGGTCCTGCACTTTGACTCTTATAGCCACTATCCTTTATATAACAGCTATACAAGCTGCTGGGACCACTTTACAGCCGCCATTTTGAGTCTTATAGCCGCCATTTTTTTTATAACAGCTATACAAGCTGCTGGATCCGTAATACTGCCGCCATTTTGAGTCGTATAGCCGCCATCGTTTCTATAACAGCTATACAAGCTGCTGGTACCATATTACAACCGCCATTTTGAGTCTTATAGCCGCCATCCTTTATATCATAGTTATACAAGCTGATGGATCCGTAATACTGCCGCCATTTCGAGTCGTATAGACGCCATCGTGTCTATAACAGCTATACAAGCTGCTGCAACCATAATACAGCCGCCATTTTCGTTCTTATAGCCGCCATCCTTTATATAAAGGCTATACAAGCTGCTGGAACCGTTCTAATGCCGCCATTTTGAGTCTCAAAGCCGCCATTCTTTGTATAACAGCTAAACAAGCTGCTGGAACCATTCTACAAACGCCAATTTGAGTCTTATAGTCGCCATACTTTACATCATAGCTTTACAATCTGCTGGATCCGTTATACTGCCGCCTTTTTGAGTCCTATAGCCGCCATCGTTTCTATTACAGCTATAAAAGCTCCTGCAACCATAATGCAACCGTATTTTCGTTCTTATAGCCGCCATCATTTATATAACAGCTACACACCAGCTATTGAATGTGCTGGAACCGTAATACAGCCGCCATTTTCGTTCTTATAGCCGCCATCCTTTGTATAACAGCTTAACAAGCTGCTGGAACCATTCTACAAACGCCAATTTGAGTCTTATAGCCGCCATACTTTACATCATAGCCATACAATCTGCTGGATCCGTTATACTGCCGCCATTTCGAGTCGTATAGCCGCCATCGTTTCTATAACAGCTAATCAAGCTGCTGCAACCATAATACAGCCGCCATTTTCGTTCTTAAAGCCGCCATCCCTTATATAACAGCTATACAAGCTGCTGGAACCGTTCTAAAGCCGCCATTTTGAGTCTCAAAGCCGCCATTTTTTGTATAACAGCTAAACAAGCTGCTGGAACCATTCTACAACCGCCATTTTAAGTTTTATAGCCGCCATCCTTTACATCATAGCTATACAATCTGCTGGATCCGCTATACTGCCGCCATCTTGAGTCGTATAGCCGCCAACGTTTCTATAACAGCTACACGAGCTGCTGGAACCGTTCTACTGCCGCCATTTTGAGTTTCAAAGCCGCCATTCTTTATATAACACAAGCTGCTAAAACCATACTACAACCGCCATTTTGAGTCTTATAGCCGCCATCCTTTACATCATAGCTATACCAGCTGCTGGATCCGTATAGCCGTCATCGTTTCTATAACAGCTTGTAGCGTGCGCTAGTTTAAACTTTCAAATTTTTAAACTTAACGTCTTTACGCGCCACTTTGCCAATAGCGATTAATCAATAAATAAAAATATTGGTATCGATCGAGCGATAACCGCATAATAGGGGGATAGCGATAAATGATCTATCGTTTTTCTTGAGGTGGCAACGCGCTTCATTTTTTTCTGCTAGGCTTCATTTTCATTTTAATTCCGAGGAGAATAGTGTTCAATAAAAAAAGCTGTAGCCCAAATCTTTGGTTATAAATCATAGCAGGTATGTAGGTTAATTCGAATTTTTGCCCCGCCGCCATCTGCATCTTACTCCAAATCCTAGATTGGAAACCTTACTTTTTCCGGCCAATATTCCTGGTAGCTTTCGTTTGGGAGGATTATTTTTTGGGAACCGCCGAGTTTACAAATATCCATTTCTGGTGCCGGAGCACGTGTATTCGAATTTTCGGTTGTCGTTGCCTTCTGGAATTGGCGTTCAGGACATTGAAAAGACACCGCCAACTAAACACCGGCAGTGCCACATCGTTTTTAAGTTAAGGCTTACAGTGCGGCCAAAGTGTCTCCTTTCCCGAAAGGTGTCCTAACCTTCGGTGAACT
The DNA here is from genome assembly GCA_018152135.1 of Drosophila paulistorum. Taxonomy (NCBI): domain Eukaryota; kingdom Metazoa; phylum Arthropoda; class Insecta; order Diptera; family Drosophilidae; genus Drosophila; species Drosophila paulistorum. Next base: position 188,834 of record JAECXG010000363.1, on the reverse strand, counting down.
GGACTTTTTCCAAATTCTGGATACTGCTTGCTGTTGCCCGATTTAGCGCATTCCATGTGACCACCTCGAAGCTCCTACAATTGTTTTTTTTTAAATTGACCTCGTTTTGAACGAAATCTTTAAGTCTCGATATTTTTATTTCTGATCTTATTTTTAAATTTCAAGTCCTAATCAAGTTAAACCCAAAAAAAAAAAAAATGTAAATAAGTCAAATATTGAATCGATTAAAATCTCGTTAAGGTTATATTAAATAATTCGAGTCGAGAGTAACGCAAAATAGAGTAAATGTAAAAGCAAAGTGAGTGAACGGAGTTAATGGTGGTCATAAACCATGGGGTAAGTGCCTAGTGTATTAAGCAGTATCAATTCGGCGACTTTTAACCGAGTTTTTGCGAACTATGGAGGACGGTAGTCAATTGATACTCTGATTTTGTTGATGTAATTTCTGTTTCAGCGTTTTGTGATCAACCAAATAATCGAATTGAATATAAAAAAAAAAATTTTTCGTAAATAATGCTTGACTTGAAGAGCAATCAAAAGCTATGAGTGAATTTGTGCGACTTGAAAATTTAAAATAACTTTAAAGAATTTAAAAAAAAAAAACAAAAAAAAGATAAAAGAGAACTTGAAAATAAGATGAATAATTACAAGAAAAGGTTAACTTGATTCATTGGATATTCCTTCTACATTTTTTATACCCTTGCAAAAAGGGTATATTCATTTTGGTCAGAAGTGTGCAACGCATAGAAGGAAGCATCTCCGACCATATAAAGTATATATATTCTTGATCAGCACGACGAGACGAGTTCAAATAACCGTGTCCGTCCGTCCGTCCGTCCGTCCGTCCGTCCGTCTGGATCGATGCGAACTCCTCCTAGACCGTAAGAGCTACAGAGCTTTTGCACGTAGGCTTGTATATACTGCAGGGTTTGTATATCTCGGATTCAGTCGGATCGGACCACTATATCATAAAGCTCCCATACAAACGGCAAAGTCACGAACAGTGACTTTTCTCAATAACTTCGTTATTTTATCAGCAATTGCCATAAAAGTTGGTATTGGTCAGTTTTGTGTTCTTATTAATAATTGTTTTAAATTTGATCAAGATCGGGTGACTATATCATATAGCTCCCATACAAACGGCAAAGTCACGAACAGTGACTTTTCTCAATAACTTCGTTACTTTTTAAGCTATTGTCGTGAAATTTAATATAAGTAAGTTTATTGTAACTATAAACCACTGTGCCAAATTTTATCAAGATCGGGTGACTATATCATATAGCTCCCATAGGAACGATCGATCGAAAACAGTGACTTTTGTCAATAACTTCGTTACTTTTGATGCGATTGCTTTCAAATTTAACATTTGTCAGTTTAATATATCTGTTAATGACTGTGCCGAATTTGGTAAAGATCGGGTAACTATATCATATAGCTCCCATAGGAAGGATCGGTGGAAAACAGTGACTTTCATCAGAAAGTTCGTTATATCCTATGCTCAGATTGAAGCCGTTCTTTCGCAAACATTACCCTTTTTAGATAAAACAATTAGTTTAGATAAAAGAGTTACTAACAAATTGTAAGCTCTCTCGTATACTACTAGTTTTAGTCCCTATTATTCAGTAGTTTAATTTACTTTGAGTTCCATCGTTTTGCAAGACTGAAAGTTCGGAATCTCGAAATGTTGAGTCATACCAGACCAGCGGTTTAAAATTAGTCAGTAAATATTTCTTTAAAATTTATTCTGTTCAACTCGAAATGCTCCTATCTGAAATTATAATAAAATTGAATATGATTGCTTAAGCTTTAAAATTAATTTTCCTAGTGACATGGGTACATGAGTTGATATCGATCAGTTTTTTTTGGGAATCTTTACAAATGCCAATAAAGATTCATGGTTGGGAGGGTATAGGACTGATAAGGTCCATCTACATCTTGACCTCAGTAACAGCTAGCTTGTGACCCAAAGGATACACCTTCATTTCTTTCGTTTGTTATTAACATGAATTACTTACTGTTTTCGTAAGTATTTTCGGCCCGACATTTGATTTTCATTTAAAGTTAGTTTCAGTAGAGATCCTAATAAAATTAAATTTTATACTTAAAGGTAGAGATTCAGCAAACAACCCCCCCACCCCCGCAAGAGCTACGGAACCAGAGGATCTCGATCTGCTGCAATTCACCTACCGCCTTCGTTTGGTTATCGATAGATTTATCGTCGCTGTGATAGGAGAACCGATAATATAAAAATTAGGGCGCCCAACGAAAAACCGAATACGAAGGTTACATAAAATTTTTGGCGCCCAAACGTGTGGGGCAAGATGAAAGCATACTCAACTCCTTGACAATATTAGATATAGACAAGAAGTTATTTAAGTTACGGCATGTGGTTATTTTGACAGCAGACCACATTAGAAGTATGTAGTTCTACCCTAAGTGATATAAAGTGTTGAGTTCAAGTATATCAGGAAAGTCTTAAGATCAAAACATGAGGTTTCAAATTTTTCGTAGATTTTGTTAGACTATATTATGGTTTAACTTACGCGGATAAATGAACCTGCACGGTTTAAGTCTGCTTGGCGAAGCCGATGTTTCTGTTAGGAATATTCCGCCGCAAAGTTAAAAGCAAGAATGAATGTAAACAAGAATTTCAAAACTCTGTATCACAAATTGCTCGTTTAGTTAAGGTCCTCGATAAAAAAGCACTCGTTTAGTAAAGTCGTTCAAACTTTTCTTAACAATTTAGATTATTGTATATTGGATGTTTCGATATCAGTACTGATTGGATTTTGGATCATGTTACGACAGCTGAACGTCTAAATAAATCGAAGAGAACACGAACATATTGTTTGATAGCAAGACTTGGATGATTTAATGTTCTGGTGTCTGGATCTTGGTAATACAGATAGTATAGCCTTGCCGATCAGAAGATTGAAAAGGCCAAAGCCTGACTAAAAGAAACAATTTTGTAGATGCAATAGCCCAAAACAAAAATAGTAAAGTTACCAATATTCTTTAGGTTCATTTAGCTAGTTACGATTTCAAATCATGTACCCAGTCATGTCACTTTTAGGAAAATAATTTAAAAAAAAAAAAAAGGAATGTCTTTAGTTCAACATAGTCCACCAAATATGGACACTCCAGCAGAAAACATATGCAATATTTGTTCCTTGGTTTTGGACAACACGCAAACATGTTTCTGTACTCCCTGTAAACACATTTTTCATAAATCCTGTTTGGAAGCTCTACTAGAAAAGGAAAAGCATTGCCCAATTTGTGAGAGTGAGATAAATGTGTCTAGTATAAAGCTCGTAGTAGGCAACTGTTCACCAAAAGCTAAGGAAAAACATTTGTCATTGGCACCCAGCACTTCTCGAGCATGGACTCGTAATTTTACAAAACAGCTAAGTCAAGTCCCAAGAGACAGAGCAGAACAGCTCAACGAACCAGCTGTATCAGTTAGCGAAGCACCAGCATCATGCTTAGATGCCAGTCACAGTAGTAATCAACCAGAACCGCAATTACCTAGAACCATGCCTAATCAGCGAAGAGCAAGACCCAATCGTGGTAATAATACTCGTCCTAATCGAGAGATCGATTATACGGTCATACAAAATATGATAGAACAAACAGTTTCTCGTGTAGTATCGTCGTTACCTATGAATTTAGGCCAGCGAGAAGTCCCATTAGACACGGTCCAAACCCGATCTTTGATAAGTTCGCCCTGCCCTACAACTGTTCAAAATGCAAAAATTGCAAATGTAATGCAGAAATGGAATCTACGTTTTGACGGATCTACAGAAGGTCTAGGAGTAGAAGAATTTATTTATAGAGTAAAAGCCCTAACGGAGGAAACTCTTGATAGTGATTTTATTGGGGTGTGTAAACATATTCAAATATTATTTGGAGGAAAAGCCCGCGAGTGGTATTGGAGATATCATAAGCAAGTCCCGCGAATAGTATGGAGCGAGTTTTGTTCAGCTATTCGTCAGCAATATAAAGACTATCGATCAGATTTTATGAGCAAAGAAATGATTCGTGCGAGAAAGCAAAAAGCTGGAGAATCTTTAGTTTGTTTTTACGATGAGGTAGCTTCTTTGATTGACAAGTTCGGTATAAAGTTTGAGGAAGAGGAGCTGATGGAAATTTTACAAAATAACCTGTTGCCAGAGATACGACAAAAGTTACTATATCAATCCATCGCATCAATAGGTCACCTTCGTAGATTAGTACAGATGCAAGAAAATCTGACACAAGAGCTCAGCCCTCAAGTAAAAGTAATTTCTAACGCCAAAGCGAATGGACGCAGACAAATTTTTGAAATTCAAAAAGGGGAAACCGAAGATAATAAAATAGTTCCAGACCCAGACGAGGAATATGAAGTTGCCGCTGTGCAAGGGAAATTCGTTTGTTGGAATTGTCGCGAAGCCGGTCACACATGGCAAAACTGTCTAGAGGAACGCACCATTTTTTGTTACGGTTGCGGCACGGCCAATGCTTACAAGCCTCAATGTCAAGATTGTATAAAAAGGTTAGCGGAAAACCGACCGAAGGGTGCAACGTCAGATGCTCCCGCAATAGTTACATCAAACTCGGAAAACGTTCAACAAAGTATCAACATTGTGAATCACAAAGTAAACGTACGAAAGTCTCAAAAACTCCCACTAAGATTTTTGGCATATCCTGAGCGTTTACAACATTACCTTACTGTTAAAGACAAAATTTTCAGATCTGACCAACCCTTGTCTAAACGGACGTTGAGACTAAGGAAATATTATGATCACGCAAGACAAACCAGGAAACTTTTTGTTGCAACAATTTTTAGAAACGACAACGATAATAGGAGCTATGCAGAAGTCTCATTTCTTACGTTCACAGAATTAGGTTTATTGGATACCGGTGCCAGCATTAGTTGTATAGGCTCGGATTTAGCACAAACAGATTTTTCACATTTTCCCCAATTTGTAAAAACTAAAGGTCAAGTGCGCACAGCGGACGGAAACGGCCAAAATGTGATTGGTATGTTAGAAGTAATAGTACGGTACGGTAAATTGGAAAGAATGTTAAAATTATTTGTAATTCCCACGTTGAAGAATAGATTAATATTAGGTCATGATTTTTGGAGAATTTTCGAACTTGCCCCATCTATAATTAGTTCAACCGAGATTGTTTCTGAAAAAAAGTTAGAGACCAATCCTAGTTCTTATTCTCTTTCGTATTCTCAAATTAGACAGCTGGAAGCCGTCAAGCAAATGTTTCCCAATGCAAGTCATCATCTCGGACGTACGTCCTTAATAAAACATCATATTGAGATTGACGAAGCCAAACCGGTAAAACAACGTTTTTACACTATTAGTCCCGCTGTTGAAAAATTAGTATATACGGAAATTGATCGTATGATTCAACTAGGAGTTATCGAACCAGCTGTTAGCGCCTGGAGCTCTCCTATTCGACCAGTAATAAAGCCCAAAAAAGTGCGACTGTGCTTAGACGCTCGCAAGTTAAATGCAGTCACAATTAAGGATGCTTATCCTTTGCCCAGCATTGACAGTATTTTTTCAAGATTACCCAAGGCAAATATTATTTCCAAAATCGATTTAAAGGATGCCTATTGGCAAATAGAATTAACCGAAGCATCTAAACCTCTTACTGCATTTACAGTGCCAGGAAGACCGTTATATCAATTCAAAGTTATGCCTTTCGGCCTTTGTAATGCCACATCTACTATGAGTCGTCTAATGGATGAAGTAGTCCCTGCTGACCTTCGCCATTGTGTTTTTTGCTATTTAGATGATCTGTGTATAATTTCAGAGGATTTCTCATCCCATCTTTCAGTGTTAGCAAGAATTGCGGAGCAATTTCGGAAAGCTAATCTGTCCATTAACATAGAGAAAAGTCAGTTTTGTGTCGCAAGCATTAGTTATTTAGGATATGTGATAGACAGTAAAGGTATCTGCACCGATCCGTCAAAGATTGAATGTATTAAAAATTGGCCACCACCTAGGAATTTGAAACAAACTAGAGGATTTCTTGGAGTTTGCGGTTGGTATCGTCGTTTTATACCGAATTTTGCCGATCTCACTTATCCTATAACGGAACTGTTGTCAACAAAAGAAATTTTGTTTGGACTCCGGAAGCTCAAGCTTCTATGAATAAGTTGAAGGATCTATTAACTTCTGCCCCTATTCTACAAAACCCGGACTTTAATAAGAAATTTTTCTTACATTGTGATGCCAGCGATTATGGTATTGGCGCTGTACTCGTCCAATTATCAGACGCAGAGGAAGAGAAGCCTATTGCTTTCATGTCTAAAAAGTTAAGTCGTGCCCAACGCAATTATAGTGTTACTGAACGCGAATGTTTAGCCGTTATACTAGCTATAGAAAAATTTAGGTGTTATTTGGAATTGCAAGAATTTGAAGTAGTTACTGATCACTCTAGTTTATTGTGGCTAATGCGTCAACAAAATGTTTCTGGGAGATTAGCTCGATGGATTTTTCGCTTACAACAATTTAAGTTTAATATGTCGCATAGGAAAGGAAAAGAACACTTGATTCCTGACGCGTTATCAAGATTGCCCAACCTTTCGATAGAGGCGATAGAAATGGGTCCGATTATAGATCTGGACTCTGAAGCATTTTGGACGATAGCTATATGTATCTGAAGAAGAAAATCACTGAAAATCCAGACAAATTCCCAGATATCAAAATTGTAAATAAACATTTGTATATTCGAACCGAACATGCCAATGGAGATTCTTATCAAGAGAAGCTTTCTTGGAAACTATGGGTACCGGATAAACTCAGAGTTGATGTTCTAAAACAAGCTCACGATAGCCATACCTCTTCACATTCAGGTATGCAGAAAACTATTGACAAGATACGTAGAACTCTTTTTTGGCCTGGTATGGTAAAGGATGTGCGTGACCATATTCGTCAATGTGACACTTGTAAGGAGTCCAAGGCACCAAATTATACGCTTAGACCACCTATGGGACAGCATATTCCCACTTGTAGACCTTTTCAACGTCTGTATATCGATTTACTTGGTCCTTACCCTCGTAGCAAAAATGGATTTGTAGGTTTATTAATTGTTCTTGACCATTTCAGTAAGTATCATTGGTTACAACCTCTGAAAAAGTTTCGCACGGAGGATATACAAGAATTTTTGTTAAAACAGATATTTCATTGTTTTGGAGTACCGGAAACCATCGTTAGTGACAATGGTGTTCAATTTAAGGCAAATTCGTTCAATTCTTTTCTTACTGAACTAGGCATAAAACATCAGTATACCGCTTTATATTCTCCGCAAAGCAACGCAGCTGAGCGTGTTAATCGTTCTCTGTTAGCTGCGATCCGTTCGTATTTAAAAAATCAGGATCAAACGCTTTGGGATCAATATTTAACGAGTATATCTTGCGCATTGCGGTCATCGTTGCATCAATCTTTAGGTTGCTCACCCTTTAAAGCTTTGTTCGGACTGGACATGGTTACTCATGGTTCAGATTATAAACTTTTAAAGGAATTAAAGTTGTTACAGGAGCCTATAACACCGCTCAATCAGACTGACCAGTTAAACCTTTTGCGACAGGATATAGAAGAAAACATTAAGAAAGCATATGATCGAAATGTAGCACAGTATAATCTTCGCAGTAAGTCTGTCTCTTTTAACGAAGGCCAAGAAGTTTTTCGCAGAAACTTCGCGTTAAGCAAATTCTCTCAGAACTTTAATGCTAAATTAGCCCCTAAGTTCATAAAATGTCGAATCAAAAAGAAGCTCGGAAACTGCTTTTATTTGTTAGAAAATATGCAAGGTAGAGAAGTAGGAACATTTCACGCTAAGGATATACGGAACTAATTCCCACTAATATGCTGCCTAACGTTGCATATTATCGGGTGGTGTAGCGTGCGCTAGTTTAAACTTTCAAATTTTTAAACTTAACGTCTTTACGCGCCACTTTGCCAATAGCGATTAATCAATAAATAAAAATATTGGTATAGATCGAGCGATAACCGCATAATAGGGGGATAGCGATAAATGATCTATCGTTTTTTCTTGAGGTGGCAACGCGCTTCATTTTTTTCTGCTAGGCTTCATTTTCATTTTAATTCCGAGGAGAAAAGTGTTCAATAAAAAAAGCTGTAGCCCAAATCTTTGGTTATAAATCATAGCAGGTATGTAGGTTAATTCGAATTTTTGCCCCGCCGCCATCTGCATCTTACTCCAAATCCTAGATTGGAAACCTTACTTTTTCCGGCCAATATTCCTGGTAGCTTTCGTTTGGGAGGATTATTTTTTGGGAACCGCCGAGTTTACAAATATCCATTTCTGGTGCCGGAGCACGTGTATTCGAATTTTCGGTTGTCGTTGCCTTCTGGAATTGGCGTTCAGGACATTGAAAAGACACCGCCAACTAAACACCGGCAGTGCTACATCGTTTCTAAGTTAAGGCTTACAGTGCGGCCAAAGTGTCTCCTTTCCCGAAAGGTGTCCTAACCTTCGGTGAACTGGATTTTTTCCAAATTCTGGATACTGCTTGCTGTTGCCCGATTTAGCGCATTCCATGTGACCACCTCGAAGCTCCTACAATTGTTTTTTTTAAATTGACCTCGTTTTGAACGAAATCTTTAAGTCTCGATATTTTCATTTCTGATCTTATTTTTAAATTTCAAGTCCTAATCAAGTTAAACCCAAAAAAAAAAAAAATGTAAATAAGTCAAATATTGAATCGATTAAAATCTCGTTAAGGTTATATTAAATAATTCGAGTCGAGAGTAACGCAAAATAGAGTAAATGTAAAAGCAAAGTGAGTGAACGGAGTTAAAGGTGGTCATAAAGCGCGAAGGAGAAATCGTCATATAAACACCTTCCCACAGTGCATCGATGGAAGGCCTTTCAGCGAGTAAACCATGGGGTAAGTGCCTAGTGTATTAAGCAGTATCAATTCGGCGACTTTTAACCGAGTTTTTGCGAACTATGGAGGACGGTAGTCAATTGATACTCTGATTTTGTTGATGTAATTTCTGTTTCAGCGTTTTGTGATCAACCAAATAATCGAATTGAATATAAAAAAAAAAATTTTTCGTAAATAATGCTTGACTTGAAGAGCAATCAAAAGCTATGAGTGAATTTGTGCGACTTGAAAATTTAAAATAACTTTAAAGAATTTAAAAAAAAAAAAAAACAAAAAAAAAGATAAAAGAGAACTTGAAAATAAGATGAATAATTACAAGAAAAGGTTAACTTGATTCATTGGATATTCCTTCTACATTTTTTTTATTCTATAATCTTCTACCATAATTAATAATGCGTAACTTGTAAGCTCTCTCGTATACTACTAGTTTTAGTCCCTATTATTCAGTAGTTTAATTTACTTTGAGTTCTATCGTTTTGCAAGACTGAAAGTTCGGAATCTCGAAATGTTGAGTCATACCAGACCAGCGGTTTAAAATTAGTCAGTAAATATTTCTTTAAAATTTATTCTGTTCAACTCGAAATGCTCCTATCTGAAATTATAATGAAATTGAATATGATTGCTTAAGCTTTAAAATTAATTTTTCTAGTGACATGGGTACATAAGTTGATATCGATCAGTTTTTTTTGGGAATCTTTACAAATGCCAATAAAGATTCATGGTTGGTAGGGTATAGAACTGATAAGGTCCATCTACATCTTGACCTCAGTAACAGCTAGCTTGTGACCCAAAGGATACACCTTCATTTCTTTCGTTTTTTTTATTAACATGAATTACTTACTGTTTTCGTAAGTATTTTCGGCCCGACATTTGATTTTCATTTAAAGTTAGTTTCAGTAGAGATCCTAATAAAATTAAATTTTATACTTAAAGGTAGAGATTCAGCAAACAACCCCCCCACCCCGCAAGAGCTACGGAACCAGAGGATCTCGATCTGCTGCAATTCACCTACCGCCTTCGTTTGGTTATCGATAGATTTATCGTCGCTGTGATAGAAGAACCGATAATATAAAAATTAGGGCGCGCAACGAAAAACCGAATACGAAGGTTACAAGCTACACAAGCTGCTAGAACCATAATACAGCCGCCATTTTCGTTCTAATAGCCGCCATTCTTTATATAACGGTCATACAAGCTTCTGAAACCGTTCTTTTGCAGCTATTTTGAGCTAAGACTCAAAGACTATAAGTAGCCGCCATCTTTTATAGAACAGCTGTAGTTGCTGCTGGAAACATTCCACAGCCGTCTTTTGTACAAGCAGGTGGAACCATTTTACAGCCGCCATTTTGAGTCTTATGGCCGCCATTTTTTACATAACAGCTATCGGAATTGCTGGAACCATAATACTGCCTCCATTTTGAGTCGTATAACCGCCATCTTTTATGTAAGAGTTTAACAAGCTGGTGCCATCGTTTCTATAACAGCTATATGAGCTGCTGGAACCATTCTACTAACGACATTTTGAGTCTTATAGCCGCCATCCTTTATATAACAGCTATACAATCTGCTGGAACCATTCTGTAACCGCCATTTTGAGTATTATAGGCGACATCCTTTATTTAACATGTATACAAGCTGTCTTATAGCCGCCATTCTTTATATTACAGCAATAACAGCTAAACAAGTTGATGGAACTATAATCGGGCCTCCACTTTGACTCTTATAGCCACTATCCTTTATATAACAGCTATACAAGCTGCTGGGACCATTTTACAGTCGCCATTTTGAGTCTTATAGCCGCCATCCTTTATATAACAGCTATACAAGCTGCTGGAACCATAATACACCCACCATTTTGAGTCTTATGGCCGTCATTCTTTACATAATAGCCATAGAATCTGCTGGAACCGTAATACTGCCGCCATTTTGAGTCTTATAGCCGCCATCCTTTACATCATAGCTATACATCCTGCTGGATCCGTAATACTGCCGCCATTTCGAGTCGTATAGCCGCCATCGTTTCTATAACAGCTATACAAACTGCTGGAACCATTCTACAACCGCTATTTTGAGTATTATAGCCGCCATCCTTTATATAACAGGTACACAAGCTGCTGGAACCGTTCTACTGACGCCATTTAGAGTCTCGTTGCCGCCATCCTTTATATAACAGCTACACAACCTGCTGGAACCATAATACAGCCGCGATTTTGAGTCTTATGGCCGCCATCTTTTATATAAGAGCTTAACAATCTGGTGACATCCTTTATATAACAGCTATACAATCTGCTGGAACCATTCTACAACCGCCATTTTGAGTATTATAGCCGCCATCCTTTATGTAACAGGTATACAAGCTGCTGGAACCATAATACACCCGACATTTTGAGTCTGATGGCCGTCATCCTTTACATAATAGCTTTAGAAGCTGCTGGAACCGTAATACTGCCTACATTTTGATGCATATTTTATATAACAGCTATACAAGCTGCTGAAACCTTTTTACAGCCGCCATTTTGCTTCTTATAGCCGCCATCCTTTATATAACAGTTATACCAGCTGATGGAACCGTTCCACTACCGCAATTTTAAGTCTTATAGCCGCCATTCTTTATACTACAGCTATAACAGTTAAACAAGTTGATGGAACCATAATCGGGCCTCCACTATGACTCTTATAGCCACTATCCTTCATATAACAGCTATACAAGCTGCTGGGACCATTTTACAGCCGCCATTTTGAGTCTTATAGCCGCCATCGTTTCTATAACAGCTATACAAGCTGCTGGTACCATTCAACAACCGCCATTTTGAGTCTTATAGCCGCCATCCTTTATATCATAGCTATACAATCTGCTCGATCCGTTATACAGCCGCCTTTTTGAGTCGTATAGCCGCCATCGTTTCTATAACAGCTATACAAGCTGCTGCACCCATTATACAGCCCTATTTTCGTTCTTCTAGCCGCCATCATTTATATAACAGCTACACAACAGATATTGAATGTGCTGGAACCGTAATACTGCCGCGATTTTGAGTCTTATAGCAGCTATCCTTTACATAACAGCTATACAAGTTGATGGAACCATAATACTGCCGCGATTTTGAGTCTTATAGCTATCCTTTACATAACAGCTATACAAGTTGATGGAACCATAATCGGGCCTCCATTTTGACTCTCAAGCTGCTGAAACCTTTTTACAGCCGCCATTTTGCTTCTTATAGCCGCCATCCCTTATATAACAGTTATACCAGCTGATGGAACCATAATACAGCCGCCATTTTGAGTCTTATGGCCGTCATCCTTTACATAATAGCTATAGAAGCTGCTGGATCCGTAATACTGCCGCCATTTTGAGTCTTATAGCCGCCATCGTTTCTATAACAACTATACAAGCTGCTGGAAGCATTCTACAACCGCTATTTTGAGTATTATAGCCGCCATCCTTTATATAACAAATACACAAGCTGCTGGAACCATTCTACTGACGCTATTTTGAGTCTCATTGCCGCCATCCTTTATAAAACAGCTGTACAACCTGCTGGAACCATTATACAGCCGCGATTTTGAGTCTTATGGTCGCCATTTTTTACACAACAGCTATTGAATGTGCTGGAACCGTAATACTGCCTCCATTTTGATCCATATTTTATATAACAGCTATACAAGCTGGTGAAACCATTTTACAGCCGCCATTTTGCTTCTTATATCCGCCATCCTTTATATAACAGTTATACCATCTGATGGAACCGTTCTTCTACCGCAATTTTAAGTCTTATAGCGGCCATTCTTTATACTACAGCTATAACAGTTAAACAAGTTAATGGAACCATAATCGGTCCTCCACTTTGACTCTTGTAGCCACTATCCTTTATATAACAGCTATACAAGCTCCTGGGACCATTTTACAGCCGCCATTTTGAGTCTTATAGCCGCCATTTGTTATATAACAGCTATACAAGCTGCTGGATCCGTAATACTGCCGCCATTTTGAGTCGTATAGCAGCCATCGTTTCTATAACAGCTATACAAGCTGATGGTACCATTCTACAACCGCCATTTTGAGTCTTATAGCCGCCATCCTTTATATCATAGCTATACAAGCTGCTGGATCCGTAATACTGCCGCCATTTTGAGTCGTATAGCCGCCATCGTTTCTATAACAGCTATTCAAGCTGCTGCAACCATAATACAGCCGCCATTTTCGTTCTTATAGCCGCCATCCTTTATATAACAGCTATACAAGCTGCTGGAACCGTTCTAATGCCGCCATTTTGAGTCTCAAAGCCGCCATTCTTTGTATAACAGCTAAACAAGCTGCTGGAACCATTCTACAAACGCCAATTTGAGTCTTATAGCCGCCATTCTTTACACCATAGCTATACAATCTGCTGGATCCGTTATACTGCCGCCTTTTTGAGTCGTATAGCCGCCATCGTTTCTATTACAGCTATACAAGCTGCTGCAACCATAATTCAGCCGTTATTTCGTTCTTATAGCCGCCATCATTTATATAACAGCTACACAACAGCTATTGAATGTGCTAGAACCGTAATACTGTTCTGCTGGAACCATAATACACACGACATTTTGAGTCTTATGGCCGTCATCCTTTACATAATAGCTTTAGAAGCTGCTGGAACCGTAATACTGCCTCCATTTTGATCCAAATTTTATATAACAGCTATACAAGCTGTTTAAACCTTTTTACAGCCGCCATTTTGCTTCTTATAGCCGCCATCCTTTATATAACAGTTATACCAGCTGATGAAACCGTTTTACTACCGCAATTTTAGGTCTTATAGCCGCCATTCTTTATATTACAGCTATAACAGTTAAACAAGTTGATGGAACCATAATCGGGCCTCCACTATGACTCTTATAGCCACTATCATATAACAGCTATACAAGCTGCTAGGACCATTTTACAGCCGCCATTTTGAGTCTTATAGCCGCCATCCATTATATCACAGCTATACAAGCTACTGGATCCGTAATACTGTAGCCATTTTGAGTCGTATAGTTGCCATCGTTTCTATAACAGCTATACAAGCTGCTGTGTGGGCGGTAGATAAATTAACCAATGCCAGAATATTTAGGAGTTTCGGGTCTTAGTTTCTTTAGATTAATAATAGTTTATTTATTTCTTAATTGTTTTTATTATTTATTATGGTTATTATTTATTAGATATAATTAATGTTTCCTCGATATTTGTCTTACACTCCTCAACGCTCAGCAACGACTGACCCACACGTCAGACCCGCTAAACTTTCCTCTCTCTAGAGAGTCAATTAAAATACCGGGATCGAAGAGTAGCAAGAGAGCAAGTGTGACCATCTCTCCTGCTACAACTCGGCCGTCCTGACCGTAAGATCTCCTGATCCTTACATAATTAACGTTACAATAAGTTGAAATCTTATAACTACAAATTAGTTAAGGTACATTACATAAAAGTTTATTACAGTTTTCATTATTTTCATTTGTTTAATTCCTAACTTTTAGTCACTTTTTCTTTTACCTATCCAATGTTTTATATTGTGGCTACTCCAAACACCTTGATAAGGGTTACGACTGAGCTGAAAACCTTCCACATCCTTAATTAAAAATCGGTCATTTTTGAGAACCTTGTCTATCACATAAGGCCCTTTGTGTTTTGGAATGAGCTTTTTCGACGCTCCTATAGTTGAATCGAAATTCTTCACCATAATATAATCCCCTGCCTTGTATCCTGTGGGTGCTACCCTTTTGCTATTATACTGCTGTTCATTGTACTTCTGGCTTTGCTTCTGATGTATTTCCCCATCCTTTCTGATTGTATCCAAGTTTTTTTGATCATTCACTATTCCTAACTGCTCTAGTCCTTCTCTTAACTCATCTGCGACTTTGCCTTTTTTGCTCTACTCCAAAGAGCATTTTGCTCGGCAACTGCTTAATGCTCCTATGAAGTGTGTTATTTAAACAATGTTCAACATTCTCAACTATCAAATCCCAATATATACCCTTCTCTGGTTCCGATAATTTAGCAAGCATAGGTCCCAGTGTACGATTTACCCTCTCAATTTGGCCATTAGCTTGAGGGGAACCTGTGGCAATCTTAATGTGCTTAACGTTATTCTGAGTTACAAACATCTCGAACTCTGATGAGGTGAAACTGCTTCCTCTATCCGATACTATGGCAAAGGGTCGACTGTAGGCCCTAAAATAGTCTTTAAGAGCTAGCACCGCTTCTTTAGTATTCGTCGTCTTTGTTGGATATAGTCTGACGAATTTCGTAAAACCATCAATAATAACAAACAAGTGCTTTTTGCTTCTGCCTGATGCTATAGGACCACAATGATCAATGTGAATTAGCTCAAAGGGCCGATTCCCTTTAGGAATACTGTGCAACATTCCTTCCTCCTTTCCAGACTTTGGAGAATACGCAACACACTTTAAGCAATTGCTAATGTGTTTCACAACTTTCTCCTTAATGTTAGGAAACCAATACGCTTTCGAAATGGCATCCATTACTTTATCTCTGCCGATATGACCTAGTTCGTTATGATACTTGAAAAGGATTGACTCTTCCATTTCACTCGGTACACAAAACAACAACCTCCCGTCATTGGTTTTCCTGTAAATTATTCCGTTTCTCATTTCAAATAATTTATCCTCAGAAAATTCCAACTTTCTTTTTATTGTCTGCAACTTCTCGTCCCTGTTCTGGCATATAACAAGATTGTCTTCAAAACTATTTGTATCTACAACAAGTATGTTCGTACATCTACTAAGCGCATCTACATGTTGCATCTGTTTACCTGCCCTGTGCACTACTTCATAATCATAATTCTGTAGCTCAAGAGCCCATCTCGCAATTCTTGGGTTTAATTCAATTCGATTGAGAGTGAGAGTCAGTGAATTACAATCTGTAAGTACTTTAAAATATCTTCCCTGTAAATACACTCTGAACCTGCGGACTGCATATACTATTGCCAATGTCTCTAATTCGAAACTGTGGTACTTTGATTCTACATCAGACGTCCGTTTTGAGTAATAAAAAACAGGGTGCAGTTTTTTGTCTTCTTTCCTTTGCATTAACATTGCCCCAAAGCCTAACGCGCTCGCATCACAATGCAGCTCTACTTCGTCCTTGTGGTTATATATTGCCAACACCGGCGATTCTACTAATTTATCTTTGAGCAACGAAAAACAATCTAGCTCTTCCTTTCCAAATTTAAACATCCTATCTTTCTTCAATAGGTCATAGAGTGGTTTTGCAATTAACGAAAAATTTCTAATAAAACGACGAAAATAAGAAGCCAATCCCAAGAAACTTCTTACTGTGGGAACATTTGTTGGTATGGGAAAGTTCTTAACCGCCTCTAGGCCCTTGTCATCGGCTCTAATTCCCTCCTCTGATATGATACATCCCAAGTATCTAATGCTGGACTGAAAAAACTCACACTTATCTATACGCAATTCCAGCTTGTTTCTGATTATCCTTCTAAAAACTTCTTTCAGTGTATCCAGGTGCTCTTCGGCAGTTCTACTGGCCACCATGATGTCGTCTTGATACACTATTACTTTATTATCTCTAATCATATCTGTAAAAATTTTGTTAACAAATCTTTGAAACACTGATGAGGAGTTTTTCAGACCCATTGGCATCCTGAGGAACTCAAACTGGCCTAACGGAGTGACGAAAGATGTATATTTAACTGAGTTTTCCTCCATGAACACGTGAAAATAGCCATCTTTTAGATCCAATTTAGAAAAAAATCGTTTGTCGCCAAGCTTGTCTAATAAATCGTCTATCAGAGGTATAGGGTAGTTATCTTTAACCAAAACTTTGTTCAATCTTCTAAAGTCAATGCACAACCTTAGTTCGCCAGCTTTTTTAGGCACTAACACAATGGGTGTTAGTCTAACATCGCCTGCAATTTCCCTTTCTCAGAATATGACAATCTTCTAGGCGCACAACTGAATGCCTTCGACCCTTCCACGTTGAGCTTCATTTCACATTTTACATCAGGCACTTCAGGCCTTTGTGCTACCAAATATGATCTCTCAAACAATTGCTCAAACCTTTCCCGGATTTTGAAATCTAATCTTTCACCTATTTTGCAATCAACTCCAGTGTTGAAACACTCGATATTTAATAATTCAAATTCTACTTCGCTTAGAGACTGGACATCAGCAGTTTCTTTTCTCTCTTCACATTTTCTATCAGATCTAAATTTTTCACTGACCAACTCAATAACAGCTTCATTCCTACTTTTCGTAACCATTTTGCTTCTATCTCCATTTTCTGTTTCACTAACAATCTTGCTATCAATTTCATTCACCATTTCGCTAACAATCTCGCTATCATCCCTCTTAACTATTTCACTAACAATTTCCTCGTCTTCCCCTTTGGGGTTACATTCTTTCGTGACTATTCTATTCTTACAATTTTTTGTTTTAACTATTTCATCAACTGTTCTCACAACATTTACATTTCTAGCTATTTGCAAATCTGTATGGCATGTCTGCAATGACAAGGACTCAAACTCCGACCGCTTTCCAAGTTCATTTTCGCCTTCTTTCCTTTCAATCGTAACCATTCTCAAGGCATTTAAGTCTAACTTAATATTACAAGCTTTCATAAAATCTCTTCCCAAAATTACTTCATGGCTCATAGACTCATTATCGACTACTATTAAATGAAAGAATACTTTTATTGAATTTTTGAAAACAAAACATTTGACTTTTCCATATGACAAAAGTGGACTCTTATTTAATCCATAATACTTATGATTAAGTGAAATTAAATGTATCTTTTCTGGTAAACATGAGATTTTAATAAGTGAAACATCACTGCCTGAGTCTATGAAGCATGCTGTAATCAAGTAAGGATTAGTTGGTGTTTTAAAATATATCTTAACAAATCTTACGTCGTCGCATCCTTTAGCCAGCTTCTCCTTATTAAGTGGACACTTAGCCACCCAATGATCCAAGGCACCGCATCCGAAACAGGACCCTGGCACTCTGTCGGGTTTCTTACAGTCCTTGCTCATGTGGCCCTTCGAGTTGCAGTTGTAGCAACGGAAACCTTCTTTGGAACTTCTGCCCGTAGCGGCCACCTTTGTAGTTTCTCTTGCTGCTCGCTGTACCGGTAGCTGAATGCCTGAAAATGCACGGCGTAATTCTGCAATGCATTTGAATCCTTGAATCTGCGCTTGAATGCGGAGTCCCTCCACAGGAATCCCTTCAATGGCTTTGTCTACTCGCTCCTCTTCGCTGATGCAGATAGCATCTGACAGCCTGGCCTTCTCATCGATGTAACTGACGAAACTCTCATTGGCGCTCCAAATTCGAGACTCGAATAAGCGCCTGGCATCTGCTTGAGACACAGTTTTCCCGAACGACTCGACGAGCTGCTCACAGATGTTGCCCACGGGTTCCAAAATGCGCGTACTATTGGCATGTAACCACTCATGAGCCCGTCCTTTAAGCTTGGAGACTAGAAGCATGTGCATTTGTACACCTTTGATTCCATATACACCGCTTATGTTTGTCAGCTGCGTGACCCATTTCTTTCCACACGAGTTCCCATTAAATTCCAACAACGCTTCTTTTGCTAATTGGAATTTTGCAGCCGACGAAAAACCGCTTTCCAACACCTCCTCCGAGCGTTGATTTACCAACACTGGTTCATGACGCTGGTTTTGCGCGCCAATCGGTTCTGCTGCCATCTCGTTTTCGCTGCCGCTGTCGTTGCTCGCCGGCACTGAATCGTGCGTTTCGTTTTCTGTCTGGCGTTGAGGCGCCACTATGTCGAACAATTGTGGACGCAGTAAATCGCACAATTTTTTTAGCAAGACATCAGTGTTGTTGTCTCCCTCTTTCTCATTTGTGGTCTCTGACAGTTGACGGTTACTTTCGTCTTCTGTACTTTCCTCGACAGTCTCAGTTCCAATAGATATGGAACAAGCTCCTCGTCGATCCACTGGAACATCGTTTAAGCGCGCCACAAGCTCGGCCTTTGACCCTGTTGTAGGCAAGTCCAATAGCTCCAACCACTTCTTTAAAGTTGGCAAATTGTGAGCCTCAATGTTGATGTCCATTGCGTTAAAGTTCACCACTTCTGATATTGTGGGCGGTAGATAAATTAACCAATGCCAGAATATTTAGGAGATTCGGGTCTTAGTTTCTTTAGATTAATAATAGTTTATTTATTTCTTAATTGTTTTTATTATTTATTATGGTTATTATTTATTAGATATAATTAATGTTTCCTCGATATTTGTCTTACACTCCTCAACGCTCAGCAACGACTGACCCACACGTCAGACCCGCTAAACTTTCCTCTCTCTCAGAGAGTCAATTAAAATACCGGGATCGAAGAGTAGCAAGAGAGCAAGTGTGACCATCTCTCCTGCTACAGCTGGTACCATTCAACTACCGCCATTTTGACTCTTATAGCCGCCATCCTTTATGTCATAGCTATACAATCTGCTAGATCCGTTATACTGCCGCCTTTTTGAGTCGTATAGCCGCCATCGTTTCTATAACAGCTATACAAGCTGCTGCAACCATTATACAGCCTTATTTTCGTTCTTATAGCCGCCATCATTTATATAACAGCTAAACAACAGATATTGAATGTGCTGGAACCGTAATACTGCCGCGATTTTGAGTCTTATAGCAGCTATCCTTTACATAACAGCTATACAAGTTGAGGGAACCATAATCTGGCCTCCATTTTGACTCTCAAGCTGCTGAAACCTTTTTACAGCCGCCATTTTGCTTCTTATATCCGCCATCCTTTATATAACAGTTATACCAGCTGATGGAACCGTTCTACTACCGCAATTTTAAGTCTAAAAGACGCTTTTCTTTATATTACAATAATAACAGCTAAACAAGTTAATGGAACCATAATCGGGCCTCCACTTTGACTCTTATAGCCACTATCCTTTATATAACAGCTGTACAAGCTGCTGAGACCAATTTACAGCCGCCATTTTGACTCTTATAGCCACCATCCTTTATGTAACAGCTATATAAGCTGCTGGGACCATTTCACAGATGCCATTTTGAGTCTTATAGCCGCCATCTTTTATATAAGAGCTTAACAATCTAGTGCCATCCTTTGTATAACAGCTATACAATCTGCTGGAACCATTCTAGAACCGCCATTTTGAGTATTATAGCCGCATTCCTTTATGTAACAGGTATACAAGCTGCTGCAACCGTTCTACTGACGCCATTATGAGTCTCATAGCCGCCATCCTTTATATAACAGCTATACAAGCTGCTGGAACCATAATACACCCGACATTTTGAGTCTTATGGCCGTCATCCTTTACATAATAGCTTTAGAAGCTGCTGGAACCGTAATACTGCCTCCATTTTGATCCAAATTTTATATAACAGCTATACAAGCTGTTGAAACCTTTTTACAGCCGCCATTTTGCTTCTTATAGCCGCCATCCTTTATATAACAGTTATACTAGCTGATGAAACCGTTCAACTACCGCAATTTTAGGTCTTATAGCCGCCATCATTTATATAACAGCTACACAACAGCTATTGAATGTGCTGGAACCGTAATACTGCCTCCATTTTGATCCATATTTTATATAACAGCTATACAAGCTGGTGAAACCATTTTACAGCCGCCATTTTGCTTCTTATATCCGCCATCCTTTATATAACAGTTATACCAGCTGATGGAACCGTTCTACTACCGCAATTTTAAGTCTTATAGCCGCCATTCTTTATACTACAGCTATAACAGTTAAACAAGTTAATGGAACCATAATCGGTCCTCCACTTTGACTCTTGTAGCCACTATCCTTTATATAACAGCTATACAAGCTGCTGGGACCATTTTACAGCCGCCATTTTGAGTCTTATAGCCGCCATTTGTTATATAACAGCTATACAAGCTGCTGGATCCGTAATACTGCCGCCATTTTGAGTCGTATAGCCGCCATCGTTTCTATAACAGCTATACAAGCTGCTGGTACCATTCTACAACCGCCATTTTGAGTCTTATAGCCGCCATCCTTTATATCATAGCTATACAAGCTGCTGGATCCGTAATACTGCCGCCATTTTGAGTCGTATAGCCGCCATCGTTTCTATAACAGCTATTCAAGCTGCTGCAACCATAATACAGACGGCCTTTTCGTTCTTATAGCCGCCATCCTTTATATAACAGCTATACAAGCTGCTGGAACCGTTCTAATGCCGCCATTTTGAGTCTCAAAGCCGCCATTTTTTGTATTACAGCTAAACAAGCTGCTGGAACCATTCTACAAACGCCAATTTGAGTCTTATAGCCGCCATTCTTTACACCATAGCTATACAATCTGCTGGATCCGTTATACTGCCGCCTTTTTGAGTCGTATAGCCGCTATCGTTTCTATTACAGCTATACAAGCTGCTGCAACCATAATTCAACCGTTATTTCGTTCTTATAGCCGCCATCATTTATATAACAGCTACACAACAGCTATTGAATGTGCTAGAACCGTAATACTGCCGCGATTTTGAGTCGTATAGCAGCTATCCTTTACATAACAGCTATACAAGTTGATGGAACCATAATCGGGCCTCCATTTTGACTCCCAAGCTGCTGAAACCTTTTTACAGCCGCCATTTTGCTTCTTATAGCCGCCATCCTTTATATAACAGATATACAAGTTGCTGGAAACGTAATACTGCCACGATTTTGAGTCTTATAGCAGCTATCCTTTACATAACAGATATACAAGTTGACTCTTATAGCCACCATCCTTTATATAACAGCTATACAAGCTGCTGGGACCATTTCACAGATGCCATTTTGAGTCTTATAGCCGCCATCTTTTATATAAGAGCTTAACAATCTAGTGCCATCCTTTATATAACAGCTATACAATCTGCTGGAACCATTCTACAACCGCCATTTTGAGTATTATAGCCGCCATCCTTTATGTAACAGGTATACAAGCTGCTGCAACCGTTCTACTGACGCCATTATGAGTCTCATAGCCGCCATCCTTTATATAACAGCTATACAAGCTGCTGGAACCATAATACACCCGACATTTTGAGTCTTATGGCCGTCATCCTTTACATAATAGCTTTAGAAGCTGCTGGAACTGTAATACTGCCTCCATTTTGATCCAAATTTTATATAACAGCTATACAAGCTGTTGAAAACTTTTTACAGCCGCCATTTTGCTTCTTATAGCCGCCATCCTTTATATAACAGTTATACCAGCTGATGAAACCGTTCTACTACCGCAATTTTAGGTCTTATAGCCGCCATTCTTTATATTACAGCTATAACAGTTAAACAAGTTGATGGAACCATAATCGGGCCTCCACTATGACTCTTATAGCCACTATCCTTCATATAACAGCTATACAAGCTGCTAGGACCATTTTACAGCCGCCATTTTGAGTCTTATAGCCGCCATCCTTTATATCATAGCTATACAAGCTACTGGATCCGTAATACTGTAGCCATTTTGAGTCGTATAGTTGCCATCGTTTCTATAACAGCTATACAAGCTGCTGGTACCATTCAACTACCGCCATTTTTACTCTTATAGCCGCCATCCTTTATATCATAGCTATACAATCTGCTAGATCCGTTATACTGCCACCTTTTTGAGTCGTATAGCCGCCATCGTTTCTATAACAGCTATACAAGCTGCTGCAACCATTATACAGCCTTATTTTCGTTCTTATAGCCGCCATCATTTATATAACAACTACACAACAGCTATTGAATGTGCTGGAACCGTAATAAGTACTACCGCGATTTTGAGTCTTATAGCAGCTATCCTTTACATAACAGCTATACAAGTTGATGGAACCATAATCGGGGCTCCATTTTGACTCTCTCGCTGCTGAAACCTTTTTACAGCCGCCATTTTGCTTCTTATAGCCGCCATCCTTTATATAACAGTTATACCAGCTGATGGAACCGTTCTACTACCGCAATTTTAAGTCTAAAAGCCGCCATTCTTTATATTACAATAATAACAGCTAAACAAGTTAATGGAACCATAATCGGGCCTCCACTTTGACTCTTATAGCCACTATCCTTTATATAACAGCTATACAAGCTGCTGGGACCATTTTACAGACGCCATTTTGAGTCTTATGGCCGTCATCCTTTACATAATAGCTATAGAAGCTGCTGGATCCGTAATACTGCCGCCATTTTGAGTCTTATAGCCGCCATCCTTTACATAATAGCTATAGATGCTGCTGGATCCGTAATACTGCCGCCATTTTGAGTCTTATAGCCGCCATCGTTTCTATAACAACTATACAAGCTGCTGGAAGCATTCTACAACTGCTATTTTGCTTCTTATAGCCGCCATCCTTTATATAACAGTTATACCAGCTGATGGAACCGTTCTATTACCGCAATTTTAAGTCTAAAAGCCGCCATTCTTTATATTACAATAATAACAGCTAAACAAGTTAATGGAACCATAATCGGGCCTCCACTTTGACTCTTATAGCCACTATCCTTTATATAACAGTTACACAAGCTGCTGGGACCATTTCACAGCCGCCATTTTGAGTCTTATAGCCGCCATCCTTTATATAACAGATATACAAGCTGCTGGAACCATAATACAGCCGCCATTTTGAGTCTTATGGCCGTCATCCCTTACATAATAGCTATAGAAGCTGCTGGATCCGTAATACTGCCGCCATTTTGAGTCTTATAGCCGCCATCGTTTCTATAACAACTATACAAGCTGCTGGAAGCATTCTACAACCGCTATTTTGAGTATTATAGCCGCCATCCTTTATATAACAAATACACAAGCTGCTGGAACCATTCTACTGACGCCATTTTGAGTCTCATTGCCGCCATCCTTTATATAACAGCAGTACAACCTGCTGGAACCATAATACAGTCACGATTTTGAGTCTTATGGTCGCCATTTTTTACACAACAGCTATTGAATGTGCTGGAACCGTAATACTGCCTCCATTTTGATCCATATTTTATATAACAGCTATACAAGCTGGTGAAACCAATTTACAGCCGCCATTTTGCTTCTTATATCCGCCATCCTTTATATAACAGTTATACCAGCTGATGGAACCGTTCTACTACCGCAATTTTAAGTCTTATAGCCGCCATTCTTTATACTACAGCTATAACAGTTAAACAAGTTAATGGAACCATAATCGGTCCTCCACTTTGACTCTTGTAGCCACTATCCTTTATATAACAGCTATACAAGCTGCTGGGACCATTTTACAGCCGCCATTTTGAGTCTTATAGCCGCCATTTGTTATATAACAGCTATACAAGTTGATGGAACCTTAATCGGGCCTCCATTTTGACTCTCAAGCTGCTGAAACCTTTTTACAGCCGCCATTTTGCTTCTTATAGCCGCCACTTTTTATATAACAGTTATACCAGCTGATGGAACCGTTCTACTACCGCAATTTTAAGTCTTATAGCCGCCATTCTTTATATTACAGCTACAACAGTTAAACAAGTTGATGGAACCATAATCGGGCCTCCACTATGACTCTTATAGCCACTATCCTTTATATAACAGCTATACAAGCTGCTGGGACCATTTTACAGCCACCATTTTGAGTCTTATAGCCGCCATTTTTTATATAACAGTTATACAAGCTGCTGGATCCGTAATACTGCCGCCATTTTGAGTCGTATAGCCGCCATCGTTTCTATAACAGCTATACAAGCTGCTGCAACCATAATACAGCCGCCATTTTCGTTCTTTTAGCCGCCATCCTTTATATAACAGCTATACAAGCTGCTGGAACCGTTCTAATGCCGCCATTTTGAGTCTCATTGCCGCCATTCTTTGTATAACAGCTATACAAGCTGCTGGAACCATTCTACAAGCGCCAATTTGAGTCTTATAGCCGCCATCCTTTACATCATAGCTATACAATCTGCTGGATCCGTTATACTGCCGCCTTTTTGAGTCGTATAGCCGCTATCGTTTCTATTACAGCTATACAAGCTGCTGCAACCATAATTCAGCCGTTATTTCGTTCTTATAGCCGCCATCATTTATATAACAGCTACACAACAGCTATTGAATGTGCTAGAACCGTAATACTGCCGCGATTTTGAGTCTTATAGCAGCTATCCTTTACATAACAGCTATACAAGTTGATGGAACCATAATCGGGCCTCCATTTTGACTCTCAAGCTGCTGAAACCTTTTTACAGCCGCCATTTTGCTTCTTATAGCCGCCATCCTTTATATAACAGATATACAAGCTGCTGGAACCGTAATACTGCCACGATTTGGAGTCTTATTACAGCTATCCTTTACATAACAGATATACAAGTTGATGGAACCATAATCGGGCCTCCATTTTGACTCTTATAGCCACCATCCTTTATGTAACAGCTATACAAGCTGCTGGGACCATTTCACAAATGCCATTTTGAGTCTTATAGCCGCCATCTTTTATATAAGAGCTTAACAATCTAGTGCCATCCTTTGTATAACAGCTATACAATCTGCTGGAACCATTCTACAACCGCCATTTTGAGTATTATAGCCGCCATCCTTTATGTAACAGGTATACAAGCTGCTGCAACCGTTCTACTGACGCCATTATGAGTCTCATAGCCGCCATCCTTTATATAACAGCTATACAAGCTGCTGGAACCATAATACACCCGACATTTTGAGTCTTATGGCCGTCATCCTTTACATAATAGCTTTAGAAGCTGCTGGAACCGTAATACTGCCTCCATTTTGATCCAAATTTTATATAACAGCTATACAAGCTGTTGAAACCTTTTTACAGCCGCCATTTTGCTTCTTATAGCCGCCATCCTTTATATAACAGTTATACCAGCTGATGAAACCGTTCAACTACCGCAATTTTAGGTCTTATAGCCGCCATCATTTATATAACAGCTACACAACAGCTATTGAATGTGCTGGAACCGTAATACTACCGCGACTTTGAGTCTTATAGCAGCTATCCTTTACATAACAGCTATACAAGTTGATGGAACCATAATCGGGCCTCCATTTTGACTCTCAAGCTCTTTTAAGTCTAAAAGCCGCCATTCTTTATATTACAATAATAACAGCTAAACAAGTTGATGGAACCATAATCGGGACTCCACTTTGACTCTTATAGCCACTATCCTTTATATAACAGCTATACAAGCTGCTGGGACCATTTTACAGCCGCCATTTTGAGTCTTATAGCCGCCATCCTTTATATAACAGATATACAAGCTGCTGGGACCATTTTACAGCCGCCATTTTGAGTCTTATGGCCGTCATCCTTTACATAATAGCTATAGAAGCTGCTGGATCCGTAATACTGCCGCCATTTTGAGTCTTATAGCCGCCATCCTTTACATCATAGCTATACAATCTGCTAGATCCGGTTTACTGCCGCCTTTTTGAGTCGTATAGCCGCCATCGTTTCTATAACAGCTATACAAGCTGGAACCGTAATACTGCCGCGATTTCGAGCCTTATAGCAGCTATCCTTTACATAACAGATATACAAGTTGATGGAACCATAATCGGGCTTCCATTTTGACTCTTATAGCTACCATCTTTTATATAAGAGCTTAACAATCTAGTGCCATATTTTATATAACAGAACTGCTGGAACCGTTCTACTGACGCCATTATGAGTCTCATAGCCGCCATCCTTTATATAACAGCTATACAAGCTGCTGGAACCATAATCGGGCCTCCATTTTGACTCTCAAGCTCTTTTAAGTCTAAAAGCCGCCATTCTTTATATTACAATAATAACAGCTAAACAAGTTGATGGAACCATAATCGGGCCTCCACTTTGACTCTTATAGCCACTATCCTTTACATAACAGCTATACAAGCTGCTGGGACCATTTTACAGCCGCCATTTTGAGTCTTATAGCCGCCATCCTTTATATAACAGATATACAAGCTGCTGGAACCATAATACAGCCGCCATTTTGAGTCTTATGGCCGTCATCCTTTACATAATAGCTATAGAAGCTGCTGGATCCGTAATACTGCCGCCATTTTGAGTCTTATAGCCGCCATCCTTTACATCATAGCTATACAATCTGCTAGATCCGGTTTACTGCCGCCTTTTTGAGTCGTATAGCCACCATCGTTTCTACAACAGCTATACAAGCTTCTGCAACCATTATTCAGCCTTATTTTCGTTCTTATAGCCGCCATCATTTATATAACAGCTACACAACAGCTATTGAATGTGCTGGAACCGTAATACTACCGCGATTTTGAGTCTTATAGCAGCTATCCTTTACATAACAGATATACAAGTTGATGGAACCATAATCGGGCTTCCATTTTGACTCTTATAGCTACCATCTTTTATATAAGAGCTTAACAATCTAGTGCCATCTTTTATATAACAGCTATACAATGTACAATATACAATGTAACAGGTATACAAGCTGCTGGAACCGTTCTACTGACGCCATTATGAGTCTCATAGCCGCCATCCTTTATATAACAGCTATACAAGCTGCTGGAACCATAATACACCCGACATTTTGAGTCTTATGGCCGTCATCCTTTACATAATAGCTTTAGAAGCTGCTGGAACTGTAATACTGCCTCCATTTTGATCCATATTTTATATAACAGCTATTCAAGCTGCTGAAACCTTTTTACAGCCGCCTTTTTGAGTCGTATAGCCGCCATCGTTTCTATAACAGCTATACAAGCTGCTGGTACCATTCTACAACCGCCATTTTGAGTCGTATAGCCGTCATCGTTTCTATAACAGCTATACAAGCTGCTGGTACCATTCTACAACCGCCATTTTGAGTCTTATAGCTGCCATCCTTTATATCATAGCTATACAAGCTGCTGGATCCGTAATACTGCCGCCATTTTGAGTCGTATAGCCGCCATCGTTTCTATAACAGCTATTCAAGCTGCTGCAACCATAATGCAGCCACCATTTTCGTTCTTATAGCCGCCATCATTTATATAACAGCTATACAAGCTGCTGGAACCGTTCTAATGCCGCCATTTTGAGTCCCATTGCCGCCATTCTTTGTATAACAGCTATACAAGCTGCTGGAACCATTCTACAAGCGCCAATTTGAATTTTATAGCCGCCATCCTTTACATCATAGCTATACAATCTGCTGGATCCGTTATACTGCCGCCTTTTTGAGTCGTATTGCCGCCATCGTTTCTATTACAGCTATACAAGCTGCTGCAACCATAATACAGCCGTATTTTCGTTCTTATAGCCGCCATCATTTTTATAACAGCTACACAACAGCTATTGAATGTTCTGGAACCGTAATACTGCCGCGATTTTGAGTCTTATAGCAGCTATCCTTTACATAACAGTTATACAAGTTGATGGAACCATAAACGGGCCTCCATTTTGACTCTCAAGCTGCTGAAACCTTTTTACAGCCGTCATTTTGCTTCTTATAGCCGCCATCCCTTATATAACAGTTATACCAGCTGATGGAACCGTTCTACTACCGCAATTTTAAGTCTTATTGCCGCCATTCTTTATATTACAATAATAACAGCTAAACAAGTTGATGGATTTGATTTGAGTCTTACATCCTTTACATCCTTACATCCGTCATCCTTTACATAATAGCTATAGAAGCTGCTGGATCCGTAATACTGCCGCCATTTTGAGTCTTATAGCCGCCATCGTTTATATCATAGCTATACAAGCTGCTGGATCCGTAATACTGCCGCCATTTTGAGTCTTATAGCCGCCATCCTTTACATCATAGCTATACAAGCTGCTGGATCCGTAATACTGCCGCTATTTTGAGTCGTATAGCCGCCATCGTTTCTATAACAGCTATACAAGCTGCTGGAACCATTCTACAACCGCCATTTTGAGTACTATAGCCGCCTTCCTTTATATAACAGGTACACAAGCTGCTGGAACCGTTCTACTGACGCCATTTTGAGTCTCATTGCCGCCATCCTTTATATAACAGATATACAAGCTGCTGGAACCATAATACAGCCGCCATTTGGAGTACTATAGCCGCCATCCTTTATATAACAGGTACACAAGCTGCTGGAACCGTTTTACTGATGCCATTTTGAGTCTCATTGCCGCCATCCTTTATATAACAGATATACAAGCTGCTGGAACCATATTACTGCCGCCATTTTGAGTCTTATGGCCGTCATCCTTTACAAAATAGCTATAGAAGCTGCTGGATCCGCAATACTGCCGCCATTTTGAGTCTTATAGCCGCCATTCTTTACATCATAGCTATACAATCTGCTGGATCCGTTATACTGCCGCCTTTTTGAGTCGTATAGCCGCCATCGTTTCTATTACAGCTATACAAGCTGCTGCAACCATAATACAGCCGTATTTTCGTTCTTATAGCCGCCATCATTTATATAACAGCTACACAACAGCTATTGAATGTGCTGGAACCGTAATACTCCCGGCGTTTTTGAGTCTTATAGCAGCTGTCCTTTACATAACAGCTATACAAGTTGATGGAACCATAAACGGGCCTCCATTTTGACTCTCAAGCTGCTGAAACCTTTTTACTGCCGCCATTTTGTTTCTTATAGCCGCCATCCTTTATATAACAGGTTTACCAGCTGATGGGACCGTTCTACTAATTTTAAGTCTTATAGCCGACATTCTTTATATTACAATAATAACAGCTAAACAAGTTGATGGAAGCATAATCGGGCCTCCACTTTGACTCTTTTAGCCACTATCCTTTATATAACAGCTATACAAGCTGCTGGGACCATTTTATAGCCGCCATTTTGAGTCTCATAGCCGCCATCTTTTATATAACAGCTATACAAGCTGCTGGATCCGTAATACTGCCGCCATTTTAAGTCGTATAGCCGCCATAGTTTCTATAACAGCTATAAAAGCTGCTGGTACCATTCTACAACCGCCATTTTGAGTCTTATAGCCGCCATCCTTTATATCATAGCTATACAAGCTGCTGGATCCGTAATACTGCCGCCATTTTGAGTCGTATAGCCGCCATCGTTTCTATAACAGCTATACAAGCTGCTGCAACCATAATACAGCCGCCATTTTCGATCTTATAGCCGCCATCCTTTATATAACAGCTATACAAACTGGTACCATTCTACAACCGCCATTTTGCTTCTTATAGCCGTTATCCTTTATATAACATCTATACAAGCTGGTTTAACCGTTCTACTGCCGCCATTTTGAGACTTGTAGCCGCCATCCTTTTTATAACAGCTTTACAACCTGCTGGAACCATATAGCAGCTGTCCTTTAAATAACAGCTAAACAAGTTGATGGAACCATAATCGGGCCTCGACTTTGACTCTTATAGCCACTAACCTTTATATGACAGCTATACAAGCTGCATTTTGAGTCTTATAGCCGCCATCCTTTATATAACAGATAAACAAGCTGCTTGAACCATAATACAGCCACCATTTTGAGTCTTATGGCCGTCATCCTTTACATAATAGCTATAAAAGCTGCTGGATCCGTAATACTGCCGCCATTTTGAGTCATATAGCCGCCATCCTTTATATAACAGATATACAAGCTGCTTGAACCATAATACAGCCACCATTTTGAGTCTTATGGCCGTCATCCTTTACATAATAGCTATACAAGCTGCTGGATCCGTAATACTGCCGCCATTTCGAGTCGTATAGCAGTCATCGTTTCTATAACAGCTATACAAGCTGCTGGAAACATTCTACAACCGCCATTTTGAGTACTATAGCCGCCATCCTTTATATAACAGGTACACAAGCTGCTGGAACCGTTCTACTGACGCCATTTTGAGTCTCATTGCCGCCATCCTTTATACAACAGATATACAAGCTGCTGGAACCATAATACAGCCGCCATTTTGAGTCTTATGGCCGTCATCCTTTACATAATAGCTATAGAAGCTGCTGGATCCGTAATACTGCCGCGATTTTGAGTCTTATAGAAGCTATCCTTTACATAACAGATATACAAGTTGATGGAACCATAATCGGCACTCTATTTTGACTCTTATAGCCACCATCCTTTATACAACAGCTATACAAGCTGCTGGGACCATTTCACATATGCCATTTTGAGTCTTATAACCGCCATCTTTTATATAAGAGCTTAACAATCTAGTCCCATCCTTTATATAACACCTATACTGCTGGAACCATTCTACAACCGCCATTTGGAGTACTATAGCCGCCATCCTTTATATACCAGGTGCACAAGCTGCTGGAATCGTTCATCTGACGCCATTTTGAGTCTCATTGGCGCCCTCCTTTAAATAACAGCTATACAACCTGCTGGAACCATAATACAGCCGCGATTTTGAGTCTTATGGCCGCCATTTTTTACACAACAGCTATTGAAT
Organism: Drosophila paulistorum; assembly: GCA_018152135.1. NCBI lineage: Eukaryota > Metazoa > Arthropoda > Insecta > Diptera > Drosophilidae > Drosophila > Drosophila paulistorum. The sequence goes on along the minus strand of JAECXG010000363.1, from coordinate 157,578 downwards.
GTGCTGGAACCGTAATACTTCCGCGATTTTGAGTCTTGTAGCAGCTATCCTTTACATAACAGCTATAGAAGTTGATGGAACCATAATATGGCCTCCATTTTGACTCTCAAGCTGCTGAAACCTTTTTACAGCCGCCATTTTGCTTCTTATAGCCGCCATTTTTATACCATACACCCGTAGGGTGAAATGGTATATTAAAGTCGCCAAAATGTATGTAACAGGCAGAAGGAAGCTTTTCCGACCCCATAAAGTATATATATTCTTGATCAGTATCAACAGCCGAGTCGATCTAGCCATGTCCGTCTGTCCGTCCGTCTGTCCGTCCGTCCGTCCGTCCGTCCGTCCGTCCGTCCGTCCGTCCGTCTGTCCGTCCGTATGAACGCCTAGATCTCGGAGACTATAAGAGATAGAGCCACCAAATTTAGAATGTAGGCTCGTGTAGTATGTAGAGTGATCGAGTTTGTTTCAAATTTTTGCCACGCCCCCTTTCCGCCCCCGCAATTCAAAAAAAACGTTTATCTCAAAAACTATTGTAGCTAGAGACACCATATTTGGTATGTATATTTGCTTAGTAAATGCGCTCATTTTGTAATTAAAAAGATTTTGCCACGCCCCTTTCCGCCTCCGCAATTCAAAAAAACGTTTATCTCAAAAACTATTGTAGCTAGAGACACCATATTTAGTATGTATATTTGCTTAGTAAATGCGCTCATTTTGTAATTATACAGATTTTGCCACGCCCCTATCCGCCCCCGAAATTTTAAAAACTCGATTATCTCCCGTAATTTTTCACCTTGTGGAATCAAATTTGGCACACTTGAAATTGATACTAATAATGGATAATTAATAATATCCAGCAAAATACCAAATTTGATCAAAATCGGACAAAAAATAGCCAAGTTATGCATAAAACCGTTTTTCCATAAGGCCGGAGTTGGCCGTTGCCGGGTGGGGGCGCTAGGGTGCTCAAATGCATGAGTGAGTGAGATACTAAGATATGCTTGTAAAAAGCATGTGAACAGAACTTTTTTAAAATAGGCAAATGCATTTGTTATAACAAATTTGAAATATTTGTTTTACTGGTGTATGGTATACCTAAGTCGGCGAGACGACTTACTTACTTCATTTATATAACAGATATACAAGATGCTGGAACCATAATCGGGCCTCCATTTTGACTCTTATAGCCACCATCCTTTATACAACAGCTATACAAGCTGCTGGGACCATTTCACATATGCCATTTTGAGTCTTATAGCCGCCATCTTTTATATAAGAGCTTAACAATCTAGTCCCATCCTTTATATAACACCTATACTGCTGGAACCATTCTACAACCGCCATTTGGAGTACTATTGCCGCCATCCTTTATATACCAGGTGCACAAGCTGCTGGAATCGTTCTTCTGACGCCATTTTGAGTCTCATTGGCGCCCTCCTTTAAATAACAGCTATACAACCTGCTGGAACCATAATACAGCCACCATTTTGAGTCTAATTGCCATCATCCTTTACATAATACCTACAGAAGCTGCTGGATCCGTAATACTGCCGCCATTTTGAGTCTTATAGCCGCCATCCTTTACATCATAGCTATACAAGCTGCTGGATCCGTAATACTGCCGCCATTTCGAGTCGTATAGCCGCCATCGTTTCTATAACAGCTATACAAGCTGCTGGAACCATTCTACAACCGCCATTTTGAGTATTATAGCCGCCATCCTTTATATAACAGGTACACAAGCTGCTGGAACCGTTCTGCTGACGCCATTTTGAGTCTCATTGCCGCCATCCTTTATATAACAGCTATACAACCTGCTGGAACCATAATACAGCCGCGATTTTGAGTCTTATGGCCGCCATTTTTTACACAACAGCTATTGAATGTGCTGGAGCCGTAATACTGCCGCGATTTTGAGTCTTATAGCAGCTATCCTTTACATAACAGATATACAAGTTGATGGAACCATAATCGGGCCTCCTTTTGACTCTTATAGCCACCATCCTTTATACAACAGCTGCTGGAACCGTTCTACTGACGCCATTATGAGTCTCATAGCCGCCATCCTTTATATAACAGCTATACAAGCTGCTGGAACCATAATACACCCGACATTTTGTGTCTTATGGCAGTCATCCTTTACATAATAGCTTTAGAAGCTGCTGGAACCGTAGTACTGCCTCCATTTTGATCCATATTTTATATAACCGCTATACAAGCTGCTGAAACCTTTTTACAGCCGCCATCCTTTATATAACAGTTATACCAGCTGATGGAACCGTTTAACTACCGCAATTTTAAGTCTTATAGCCGCCATTCTTTATATTACAGCTATAACAGTTAAACAAGATGAGGGAACCATAATCGGGACTCCACTATAACTCTTATAGCCACTATCCTTTATATAACAGCTATATAGCCGCCATCCTCTATATCATAGCTATACAAGCTGCTGGATCCGTAATACTGCCGCCATTTTGAGTCGTATAGCCGCCATCGTTTCTATAACAGCTATTCAAGCTGCTGCAACCATAATACAGCCGCCATTTTCGTTCTTATAGCCGCCATCATTTATATAACAGCTATACAAGCTGCTGGAACCGTTCTAATGCCGCCATTTTGAGTCCCATTACCGCCATTCTTTGTATAACAGCTATACAAGCTGCTGGAACCATTCTACAAGCGCCAATTTGAGTCTTATAGCCGCCATCCTTTACATCATAGCTATACAATCTGCTGGATCCGTTATACTGCCGCCTTTTTGAGTCGTATAGCCGCCATCGTTTCTATTACAGCTATACAAGCTGCTGGAACCATTCTACAACCGCCATTTTGAGTACTATAGACGCCTTCCTTTATATAACAGGTACACAAGCTGCTGGAACCGTTCTACTGACGCCATTTTGAGTCTCATTGCCGCCATCCTTTATATAACAGATATACAAGCTGCTGGAACCATAATACAGCCGCGATATTGAGTCTTATGCCCGCAATTTTTTACATAACAGCTATTGAATGTGCTGGAACCGCAATACCGCCGCGATTTTGAGTCTTATAGCAGCTATCCTTTACATAGCAGATATACAAGTTGATGGAACCATAATCGGGACTCCATTTTGACTCTTATAGCCACCATCCTTTATACAACAGCTATACAAGCTGCTGCAACCATAATACAGCCGTATTTTCGTTCTTATAGCCGCCATCATTTATATAACAGCTACACAACAGCTATTGAATGTTCTGGAACCGTAATACTGCCGCGATTTTGAGTCTTATAGCCGCCATCCTTTATATCATAGCTATACAAGCTGCTGGATCCGTAATACTGCCGCCATTTAGAGTCGTATAGCCGCCATCGTTTCTATAACAGCTATACAAGCTGCTGGAACCATTCTACAACCGCCATTGAGAGTACTATAGCCGCCATCCTTTATATAACAGGTACACAAGCTGCTGGAACCGTTCTACTGACGCCATTTTGAGTCTCATTGCCGCCATCCTTTATATAACAGATATACAAGCTGCTGGAACCATAATACAGCCGCCATTTTAAGTCTTATGGCCGTCATCCTTTACATAATAGCTATAGAAGCTGCTGGATCCGTAATACTGCCGCCATTTTGAGTCTTATAGCCGCCATCCTTTACATCATAGCTATACAAGCTGCTGGATCCGTAATACTGCCGCCATTTTGAGTCGTATAGCCGCCATCGTTTCTATAACAGCTATACAAGCTGCTGGAACCATTCTACAACCCCCATTTTGAGTACTATAGCCGCCTTCCTTTATATAACAGGTACACAAGCTGCTGGAACCGTTCTTCTGACGCCATTTTGAGTCTCATTGCCTGCTGGAACCGTTCTTCTGCCGCCATTTTGAGTCGTATAGCCGCCATCGTTTCTATAACAGCTATACAAGCTGCTGGAACCATTCTACAACCGCCATTTTGAGTACTATAGCCGCCTTCCTTTATATAACAGGTACACAAGCTGCTGGAACCGTTCTTCTGACGCCATTTTGAGTCTCATTGCCGCCATCCTTTATATAACAGATATACAAGCTGCTGGAACCATAATACAGCCGCGATATTGAGTCTTTTGGCCGCAATTTTTTACACAACAGCTATTGAATGTGCTGGAACCGTAATACTGCCGCGATTTTGAGTCTTATAGCAGCTATCCTTTACATAGCAGATATACAAGTTGATGGAACCATAATCGGGACTCCATATTGACTCTTATAGCCACCATCCTTTATACAACAGCTATACAAGCTGCTGGGACCATTTTACATATCCAATTTTGAGTCTTATAGCCGCCATCTTTTGTATAAGCGCTTAACAATCTAGTCCCATCCTTTATATAACACCTATACAATCTGCTGGAACCATTCTACAACCGCCATTTGGAGTACTATAGCCGCCATCCTTTATATAACAGGTACACAAGCTGCTGAAACCGTTTTACTGATGCCATTTTGAGTCTCATTGCCGCCATCCTTTATATAACAGATATACAAGCTGCTGGAACCATAATACTGCCGCCATTTTAAGTCTTATGGCCGTCATCCTTTACATAATAGCTATAGAAGCTGCTGGATCCGTTATACTGCCGCCTTTTTGAGTCGTATAGCCGCCATCGTTTCTATTACAGCTATACAAGCTGCTGCAACCATAATACAGCCGTATTTTCGTTCTTATAGCCGCCATCATTTATATAACAGCTACACAACAGCTATTGAATGTGCTGGAACCGTAATACTCCCGCGATTTTGAGTCTTATAGCAGCTATCCTTTAAATAACAGCTAAACAAGTTGATGGAACCATAGTCGGGCCTCCACTTTGACTCTTATAGCCACTATCCTTTATATAACAGCTATACAAGCTGCATTTTGAGTCTTATAGCCGCCATCCTTTATATAACAGATATACAAGCTGCTTAAACCATAATACAGCCGCCATTTTAAGTCTTATGGTCGTCATCCTTTACATGATAGCTATAAAAGCTGCTAGATCCGTATTACTGCCGCCATTTTGAGTCTTATAGCCGCCATCCTTTACATCATAGCTATACAAGCTGCTGGATCCGTAATACTGCCGCCATTTCGAGTCGTATAGCCGCCATCGTTTCTATAACAGCTATACAAGCTGCTGGAACCATTGTACAACCGCCATTTTGAGTACTATAGCCGCCATCCTTTATATAACAGGTATACAAGCTGCTGGAACCGTTCTACTGACGCCATTTTGAGTCTCATTGCCGCCATCCTTTATACAACAGATACACAAGCTGCTGGCCGTCATCCTTTACATAATAGCTATAGAAGCTGCTGGATCCGTAATACTGCCGCCATTTTGAGTCTTATAGCCGCCATCCTTTATATCATTGCTATACAAGCTGCTGGATCCGTAATACTGCCGCCATTTCGAGTCGTATAGCCGCCATCGTTTCTATAACAGCTATACAAGATGCTGGAACCATTCTACAACCGCCATTTTGAGTACTATAGCCGCCATCCTTTATATCATAGCTGCTGGATCCGTAATTCTGCCGCCATTTTGAGTCGTATAGCCGCCATCGTTTCTATAACAGCTATACAAGCTGCTGCAACCATAATACAGCCGCCATTTTCGATCTTATAGCCGCCATCCTTTATATAACAGCTATACAAGCTGCTGGAACCGTTCTAATGTCGCCATTTTGAGTCTCAAATCCGCCATTCTTTGTATAACAGCTATACAAGCTGCTGGAACCATTCTACAAGCGCCAATTTGAGTCTTATAGCCGCCATCCTTTACATCATAGCTATACAATCTGCTGGATCCGTTATACTGCCGCCTTTTTGAGTCGTATAGCCGCCATCGTTTCTATTACAGCTATACAAGCTGCTGCAACCATAATACAGCCGTATTTTTGTTCTTATAGACGCCATCATTTATATAACAGCTACACAACAGCTATTGAATGTGCTGAATCTGTTATACTGCCGCCTTTTGAGTCGCATATAATCGTTTCTTTAACAGCTATATGAGCTGCTGGAACCATTCTACAAGCGACATTTTGAGTCTTATAGCCGCCATTCTTTATATAACAGCTATACAAACTGCTGGTACCATTCTACAACCGCCATTTTGCTTCTTATAGCCGTTATCCTTTATATAACATCTATACAAGCTGGTTTAACCGTTCTACTGCCGCCATTTTGAGACTTGTAGCCGCCATCCTTTTTATAACAGCTTTACAACCTGCTGGAACCATAATACAGCCGCCATTTTAAGTCTTATGACGGTCATTTTTTACACAACAGCTATCAAATGTGCTGGAACCGTAATACTGTCACGATTTTGAGTCTTATAGCAGCTATCCTTTAAATAACAGCTAAACAAGTTGATGGAACCATAATCGGGCCTCCACTTTGACTCTTATAGCCACTATCCTTTATATAACAGCTATACAAGCTGCATTTTGAGTCTTATAGCCGCCATCCTTTATATAACAGATATACAAGCTGCTTGAACCATAATACAGCCGCCATTTTCAGTCTTATGGCCGTCATCCTTTACATAAAAGCTATAAAAGCTGCTGGATCCGTAATACTGCCGCCATTTTGAGTCTTATAGCCGCCATCGTTTCTATTACAGCTATACAAGCTGCTGCAACCATAATACAGCCGTATTTTTGTTCTTATAGACGCCATCATTTATATAACAGCTACACAACAGCTATTGAATGTGCTGAATCTGTTATACTGCCGCCTTTTTGAGTCGTATATAATCGTTTCTTTAACAGCTATATGAGCTGCTGGAACCATTCTACAAGCGACATTTTGAGTCTTATAGCCGCCATTCTTTATATAACAGCTATACAAACTGCTGGTACCATTCTACAACCGCCATTTTGCTTCTTATAGCCGTTATCCTTTATATAACATCTATACAAGCTGGTTTAACCGTTCTACTGCCGCCATTTTGAGACTTGTAGCCGCCATCCTTTTTATAACAGCTTTACAACCTGCTGGAACCATAATACAGCCGCCATTTTAAGTCTTATGACGGTCATTTTTTACACAACAGCTATCAAATGTGCTGGAACCGTAATACTGTCGCGATTTTGAGTCTTATAGCAGCTATCCTTTAAATAACAGCTAAACAAGTTGATGGAACCATAATCGGGCCTCCACTTTGACTCTTATAGCCACTATCCTTTATATAACAGCTATACAAGCTGCATTTTGAGTCTTATAGCCGCCATCCTTTATATAACAGATATACAAGCTGCTTGAACCATAATACAGCCGACATTTTCAGTCTTATGGCCGTCATCCTTTACATAAAAGCTATAAAAGCTGCTGGATCCGTAATACTGCCGCCATTTTGAGTCTTATAGCCGCCATCCTTTACATCATAGCTATACAAGCTGCTGGATCTGTAATACTGCCGCCATTTCGAGTCGTATAGCCGCCATCGTTTCTATAACAGCTATACAAGCTGCTGGAACCATTCTACAACCGCCATTTTGAGTACTATAGCCGCCATCCTTTATATAACAGGTACACAAGCTGCTGGAACCGTTCTACTGACGCCATTTTGAGTCTCATTGCCGCCATCCTTTATAAAACAGCTATACAAGCTGCTGGAACCATAATACACCCGACATTTTGAGTCTTATGGCCATCATCCTTTACGTAATAGCTTTAGAAGCTGCTGGAACCGTAATACTGCCTCCATTTTAATCCATATTTTATATAGCAGCTATACAAGCTGCTGAAATCTTTTTACAGCCGCCACTTTACTTCTTAAAGCCGCCATCCTTAACATAGCAGTTATAACAGCTGATGGAACCGTTCTACTACCGCAATTTTAAGTCTTATAGCCGCTATTCTTTATAATACAGCTATAACAGTTAAACAAGTTGATAAAACCATAATCGGTCCTCCACTTTGACTCTTATAGCCACTATCCTTTATATAACAGCTATACAAGCTGCTGGATCCGTAATACTGCCGCCATTTTGAGTCGTATAGCCGCCATCGTTTCTATAACAGCTATACAAGCTGCTGGAACCATTCTACAACCGCCATTTTGAATACTATAGCCGCCATCCTTTATGTAACAGGTACACAAGCTGCTGGAACCGTTCTTCTGACGCCATTTTGAGTCTCATTGCTGCCATCCTTTAAATAACAGCTATACAACCTGCTGGAACCATAATACAGCCGCGATTTTGAGTCTTATGGCCGCCATTTTTTACACAACAGCTATTGAATGTGCTGGAACCGTAATACTGCCACGATTTTGAGTCTTATAGCAGCTAATCTTTACATAACAGATATACAAGTTGATGGAACCATAATAGGGCCTCCATTTTGACTCTTACAGTCACCATCCTTTATATAACAGCTATACAAGTTGCTGGGACCATTTCACAGATGCCATTGTGAGTCTTATAGCCGCCATCTTTTACATAAGAGCTTAACAATCTAGTGCCGTCCTTTATATAACAGCTATACAATCTGCTGGAACCATTCTACAACCGCCATTTTGAGTATTATAGCCGCCATCCTCTATGCAACAGGTATACAAGCTGCTGGAACCGTTCTACTGAAGCCATTGTGTGTCTCATAGCCGCCATCCTTTATATAACAGCTATACAAGCTGCTGGAACCATAATACACCCGCCATTTTGAGTCTTATAGCCGCCATATTTTACAGAACAGCTATCGAATGTTCTGGAACCGTAATACTGCCGCGATTTTGAGTCTTATAGCAGCTATTCTTTACATAACAGCTATACAAGTTGATGGAATCATAATCGGGCTCCATTTTGACTCTTATAGCCACCATCCTTTATATAACAGCTATACAAGCTGCTGAAACTTTTTTACAGCCGCCATATTGAGTCTTAAAGCCGCCATTCCTTTGTATAACAGATATACAAGCTGCTGGAACCATTCTACAAGCGCCAATTTGAGTCTTATAGCCACCATCCTTTACATCATAGCTATACAATCTGCTGGATTCGTTATACTGCCGCCTTTTTGAGGCTTATATAATCGTTTCTTTAACAGCTATGTGAGCTCCTGGAACCATTCTACAAGCGACATTTTGAGTCTTATAGCCGCCATTCTTTATATAACAGCTATACAAACTGCTGGTACCATTCTACAACCGCCATTTTGCTTCATATAGCCGTTATCCTTTATATAACATCTATACAAGCTGGTTTAATCGTTCTACTGCCGCCATTTTGAGACTTGTAGCCGCCATCCTTTTATAACAGCTTTACAACCTGCTGGAACCATAATACAACCGCCATTTTGAGTCCTATGACCGTCATTTTTTACACAACAGCTACAAGCTGCTGGGACCATTTTACAGCCGCCATTTTGAGTCTTATAGCCGCCATCCTTTATATAACAGATATACAAGCTGCTGGAACCGTTCTACAGACGCCATTTTGAGTCTCATTGCCGCCATCCTTGATATAATAGATATACAAGCTGCTGGAACCATAATACAGCCGCCATTTTGAGTCTTATGGCCGTCATCCTTTACATAATAGCTATAAAAGCTGCTGGATCCGTAATACTGCCGCCATTTTGAGTCTTATAGCCGCCATCCTTTACATCAAGGATGGCCACGTAGTGGCTCTTTTGGCTCCCGTGGCTCTTTACCGGCAGAGGCTGGGCAGAGAAAAAGGTCATTTTTTGGTCGAACTTGTAGACAGAGAGACGGACAAGCACCGAATTTTACGGAGAGGGGGAAAAAGGTCGCGATCGCGAGCTAGAAAATAAGGGTTGTTTTTGTCGTGTTCTCGAGATCACGTCCCTTTTTCCCCCTCTCCGCAAAATTCGGTACTTGTCCGTCTCTCTGCCCACAAACTGCGAGCTCGAGATCGCGACCCTCTTCCCCCTCTCCGTAAAATTCGGTGCTTGTCCGTCTCTCTGCCCACAAGCTGCGAGCTCGAGATCGCGACCCTTTTCCCCCTCTCCGTAAAATTCGGTGCTTGTCCGACTCTCTGCCTACAAGCTGCGAGCTCGAGATCGCGACCTTTTTTACCCCTCTCCGCAAAATTCGGTGCTTGTCCGTCTCTCTGCCTACAAGCTGCGAGCTCGAGATCGCGACCTTTTTTCCCCTCTCCGCAAAATTCGGGACTTGTCCGTCCCTCTGTCTACAAGTTCGACCAAAAAATGACCTTTTTCTCTGCCCAGCCTCTGCCGCCGATGCTCTGGCTCCCAACTAAAATTTCCGTGGCCACCCTTGCTTTACATCATAGCTATACAAGCTGCTGGATCCGTAATACTGCCGCCATTTCGAGTCGTATAGCCGCCATCGTTTCTATAACAGCTATACATGCTGCTGGAACCATTCTACAACCATCATTTTGAGTACTATAGCCGCCATCCTTTATATAACAGGTACACAAGCTGCTGGAACCATAATACAGCCGCCATTTTGAGTCTTATGGCCGTTATCCTTTACATAATAGCTATAAAAGCTGCTGGATCCGTAATACTGCCGCCATTTTGAGTCTTATAGCCGCCATCCTTTACATCATAGCTATACAAGCTGCTGGATCCGTAATACTGCCACCATTTCGAGTCGTATAGCCGCCATCGTTTCTATAAAATCTACACAAGCTGCTGGAACCATTTTACAACCGCCATTTTGAGTACTATAACCGCCATCTTTTATATAACAGGTACACAAGCTGCTGGAACCGTTCTACTGACGCCATTTTGAGTCTCATTGCCGCCATCCTTGATATAACAGATATACAAGCTGCTGGAACCATAATACAGCCGCCATTTTGAGTCTTATGGCCGTTATCCTTTACATAATAGCTATAAAAGCTGCTGGATCCGTAATACTGCCGCCATTTTGAGTCTTATAGCCGCCATCCTTTACATCATAGCTATACAAGCTGCTGGATCCGTAATACTGCCACCATTTCGAGTCGTATAGCCGCCATCGTTTCTATAAAATCTACACAAGCTGCTGGAACCATTCTACAACCGCCATTTTGAGTACTATAGCCGCCATCTTTTATATAACAGGTACACAAGCTGCTGGAACCGTTCTACTGACGCCATTTTGAGTCTCATTGCCGCCATCCTTTATACAACAGATATACAAGCTGCTGGAACCATAATACACCCGACATTTTGAGTCTTATGGCCGTCATTCTTTACATAATAGCTTTAGAAGCTGCTGGAACCGTAATACTGCCTCCATTTTAATCCATATTTTATATAGCAGCTATACAAGCTGCTGCAATCTTTTTACAGCCGCCATTTTGCTTCTTATAGCCGCCATCATTTATATAACAGTTATTCCAGCAGATGGAACCGTTCTACTACCGCAATTTTAAGTCTTATAGCCGCCATTCTTTATACTACAGCTATAACAGTTAAACAAGTTGATAAAACTATAATCGGTCCTCCACTTTGACTCTTATAGCCACTATCCTTTATATAACAGCTATACAAGCTGCTGGATCCGTAATACTGCCGCCATTTTGAGTTGTACAGCCGCCATCGTTTCTATAACAGCTGTACAAGCTGCTGGTACCATTCTACAACCGCCATTTTGCTTCATATAGCCGTTATCCTTTATATAACATCTATACAAGCTGGTTTAATCGTTCTACTGCCGCCATTTTAAGACTTGTAGCCGCCATCCTTTTTATAACAGCTTTACAACCTGCTGGAACCATAATACAACCGCCAATTTGAGTCTTATGACCGTCATTTTTTACACAACAGCTACAAGCTGCTGGGACCATTTTACAGCCGCCATTTTGAGTCTTATAGCCGCCATCCTTTATATAACAGATATACAAGCTGCTGGAACCGTTCTACAGACGCCATTTTGAGTCTCATTGCCGCCATCCTTGATATAACAGATATACAAGCTGCTGGAACCATAATACAGCCGCCATTTTGAGTCTTATGGCCGTCATCCTTTACATAATAGCTATGAAAGCTGCTGGATCCGTAATACTGCCGCCATTTTGAGTCTTATAGCCGCCATCCTTTACATCATAGCTATACAAGCTGATGGATCCGTAATACTGCCGCCATTTCGAGTCGTATAGCCGCCATCGTTTCTATAACAGCTATACATGCTGCTGGAACCATTCTACAACCACCATTTTGAGTACTATAGCCGCCATCCATTATATAACAGGTACACAAGCTGCTGGAACCGTTCTACTGACGCCATTTTGAGTCTCATTGCCGCCATCCTTGATATAACAGATATACAAGCTGCTGGAACCATAATACAGCCGCCATTTTGAGTCTTATGGCCGTTATCCTTTACATAATAGCTATAAAAGCTGCTAGATCCGTAATACTGCTGACATTTTGAGTCTTATAGCCGCCATCCTTTACATCATAGCTATACAAGCTGCTGGATCCGTAATACTGCCACCATTTCGAGTCGTATAGCCGCCATCGTTTCTATAAAAGCTACACAAGCTGCTGGAACGATTCTACAACCGCCATTTTGAGTACTTTAGCCGCCATCCTTAATATAACAGGTACACAAGCTGCTGGAACCGTTCTACTGACGCCATTTTGAGTCTCATTGCCGCCATCCTTTATATAACAGATATACAAGATGCTGGAACCATAATACAGCCGCCATTTTAAGTCTTATGGCCGTCATCCGTCATAGCTATAGAAGCTGCTGGATCCGTAATACTGCCGCCATTTTGAGTCTTATAGCCGCCATCCTTTACATCATAGCTATACAAGCTGCTGGATCCGTAATACTGCCGCCATTTTGAGTCGTATAGCCGCCATCGTTTCTATAACAGCTATACAAGCTGCTGGAACCATTCTACAACCTCCATTTTGAGTACTATAGCCGCCTTCCTTTATATAACAGGTACACAAGCTGCTGGAACCGTTCTTCTGACGCCATTTTGAGTCTCATTGCCGCCATCCTTTATATAACAGATATACAAGCTGCTGGAACCATAATACAGCCGCCATTTTAAGTCTTATGGCCGTCATCCTTTACATAATAGCTATAGAAGCTGCTGGATCCGTAATACTGCCGCCATTTTGAGTCTTATAGCCGCCATCCTTTACATCATAGCTATACAAGCTGCTGGATCCGTAATACTGCCGCCATTTTGAGTCGTATAGCCGCCATCGTTTCTATAACAGCTATACAAGCTGCTGGAACCATTCTACAACCGCCATTTTGAGTACTATAGCCGCCTTCCTTTATATAACAGGTACACAAGCTGCTGGAACCGTTCTTCTGACGCCATTTTGAGTCTCATTGCCGCCATCCTTTATACAACAGATATACAAGCTGCTGGAACCATAATACACCCGACATTTTGAGTCTTATGGGCCGTCATCCTTTACATAACAGCTTTAGAAGCTGCTGGAACCGTAATACTGCCTCCATTTTAATCCATATTTTATATAGCAGCTATACAAGCTGCTGCAATCTTTTTACAGCCGCCATTTTGCTTCTTATAGCCGCCATCACTTATATAACAGTTATTCCAGCAGATGGAACCGTTCTACTACCGCAATTTTAAGTCTTATAGCCGCCATTCTTTATACTACAGCTATAACAGTTAAACAAGTTGATAAAACTATAATCGGTCCTCCACTTTGACTCTTATAGCCACTATCCTTTATATAACAGCTATACAAGCTGCTGGATCCGTAATACTGCCGCCATTTTGAGTCTTATGGCCGCCATTTTTTACACAACAGCTATTGAATGTGCTGGAACCGTAATACTGCCGCGATTTTGAGTCTTATAGCAGCTATCCTTTACATAACAGATATACTAGTTGATGGAACCATAATAGGGCCTCCATTTTGACTCTTACAGCCACCATCCTTTATATAACAGCTATACAAGTTGCTGGGACCTTTTCACTGATGCCATTGTGAGTCTTATAGCCGCCGTCTTTTATATAAGAGCTTAACAATCTAGTGCCGTCCTTTATATAACAGCTATACAATCTGCTGGAACCATTCTACAACCGCCATTTTGAGTATTATAGCCGCCATCCTCTATGTAACAGTATACAAGCTGCTGGAACCGTTCTACTGAAGCCATTATGTGTCTCATAGCCGCCATCCTTTATATAACAGCTATACAAGCTGCTGGAACCATAATACACCCGCCATTTTGAGTCTTATGGCCGCCATTTTTTACACAACAGCTATCGAATGTTCTGGAACCGTAATACTGCCGCGATTTTGAGTCTTATAGCAGCTATTCTTTACATAACAGCTATACAAGTTGATGGAATCATAATCGGGCTCCATTTTGACTCTTATAGCCACCATCCTTTATATAACAGCTATACAAGCTGCTGAAACCTTTTTACAGCCGCCATTTTGAGTCTTAAAGCCGCCATTCCTTTGTATAACAGCTATACAAACTGCTGGTACCATTCTACAACCGCCATTTTGCTTCATATAGCCGTTATCCTTTATATAACATCTATACAAGCTGGTTTAATCGTTCTACTGCCGCCATTTTGAGAATTGTAGCCGCCATCCTTTTTATAACAGCTTTACAACCTGCTGGAACCATAATACAGCCGCCATTTTGAGTCTTAAAGCCGCCATTCCTTTGTATAACAGCTATACAAACTGCTGGTACCATTCTACAACCGCCATTTTGCTTCATATAGCCGTTATCCTTTATATAACATCTATACAAGCTGGTTTAATCGTTCTACTGCCGCCATTTTGAGAATTGTAGCCGCCATCCTTTTTATAACAGCTTTACAACCTGCTGGAACCGTAATACTGCCGCGATTTTGAGTCTTACAGCAGCTATCCTTTAAATAACAGCTAAACAAGTTGATGGAACCATAATCGGGTCTCCACTTTGACTCTGATAGCCACTATCCTTTATATAACAGCTATACAAGCTGCTGGGACCATTTTACAGCCGCCATTTTGAGTCTTATAGCCGCCATCCTTTATATAACAGATATACAAGCTGCTGGATCCGTAATACTGCCGCCATTTTGAGTCTTATAGCCGCCATCCTTTACATCATAGCTATACAAGCCGCTGGATCCGTAATACTGCCGCCATTTCGAGTCGTATAGCCGCCATCGTTTCTATAACAGCTATACAAGCTGCTGGCACCATTCTACAACCGCCATTTTGAGTACTATAGCCGCCATCCTTTATATAACAGGTACACAAGCTGCTGGAACCGTTCTACTGACGCCATTTTGAGTCTCATTGCCGCCATCCTTGATATAACAGATATACAAGCTGCTGGAACCATAATACAGCCGCCATTTTGAGTCTTATGGCCGTCATCCTTTACATAATAGCTATAGAAGCTGCTGGATCCGTAATACTGCCGCCATTTTGAGTCTTATAGCCGCCATACTTTACATTATAGCTATACAAGCTGCTGGATCCGTAATACTGCCGCCATTTCGAGTCGTATAGCCGCCATCGTTTCTATAACAGATATACAAGCTGCTGGAACCATTCTACAACCGCCATTTTGAGTACTATAGCCGCCATCCTTTATATAACAGGTACACAAGCTGCTGGAACCGTTCTTCTGACGCCATTTTGAGTCTCATTGCCGCCGTCCTTTAAATAACAGCTATACAACCTGCTGGAACCATAATACAGCCGCTATTTTGAGTCTTATGGCCGCCATTTTATACACAACAGCTATTGAATGCGCTGGAACCGTAATACTGACGCGATTTTGAGTCTTATAGCAGCTATCCTTTACATAACAGATATACAAGTTGATGGAACCATAATCGGGCCTCCATTTTGACTCTTGTAGCCACCATCCTTTATACAACAGCTATACAAGCTGCTGGGACCATTTCACAGATGCCATTTTGAGTCTTATAACCGCCATCTTTTATATAAGAGCTTAACAATCTAGTGCCATCCTTTATATAACAGCTATACACTCTGTTGGAACCATTCTACAACCGCCATTTTGAGTATTATAGCCGCCATCCTTTATGTAACAGGTATACAAGCTGCTGGAACCGTTTTACTGACGGCATTATGAGTCTCATAACCGCCATCCTTTATATAACAGCTATACAAGCTGCTGGAACCATAATACACCCGACATTTTGAGTCTTATGGCCGTCATCCTTTACATAATAGTTTTAGAAGCTGGTGGAACCGTAATACTGCCTCCATTTAAATCCATATTTTATATAGCAGCTATACAAGCTGCTGAAACCTTTTTACAGCCGCCATTTTGCTTCTTATATCCGCCATTCTTTATATAACAGTTATACCAGCTGATGGAACCGTTCTACTACCGCAATTTTAAGTCTTATAGCCGCCATTCTTTATACTACAGCTATAACGGTTAAACAAGTTGATAAAACCATAATCGGTCCTCCACTTTGACTCTTATAGCCACTATCCTTTATATAACAGCTATACAAGCTGCTGAGACCATTTTACAGCCGCCATTTTGAGTCTTATAGCCGCCATCCTTATATAACTGATATACAAACTGCTGGATCCGTAATACTGCCGCCATTTTGAGTTGTATAGCCGCCATCGTTTCTATAACAGCTATACAAGCTGCTGGTACCATTCTACAACCGCCATTTTGAGTCTTATAGCCGCCATCCTTTATATCATGGCTATGCAAGCTGCTGGATCCGTAATACTGCCGCCATTTTGAGTCGTATAGCCGCCATTATTTTTATAACAGCTACACAAGCTGCTGCAACCATAATTTAGCCGCCATTTTCGTTCTTATAGCCGCCATTCTTTATATAACAGCTATACAAGCTGCTGGAACCGTTCTAAAGCCGCCATTTTCAGTCTCAAAGCCGCCATTCTTTGTATAACAGCTAAACAAGCTGCTGGAACCATTCTACAAGCGCCAATTTGAGTCTTATAGCCGCCATCCTTTACATCATAGCTATACAATCTGCTGGATCCGTTATACTGCCGCCTTTTTGAGTGGTATAGCCGCCATCGTTTTTATTACAGCTATACAAGCTGCTGCAACCATAATACAGCCGTATTTTTGTTCTTATAGCCGCCATCATTTATATAACAGCTACACAACAGCTATTGAATGTGCTGGAACCGTAATACTGCCGCGATTTCGAGTCTTATAGCAGATATACAAGTTGATGGAACCATAATAGGGCCTCCATTTTGACTCTTGTAGCCACCATCCTTTATATAACAGCTATACAAGTTGCTGGGACCATTTCACTGATGCCATTGTGACTCTTATAGCCGCCATCTTTTATATAAGAGCTTAACAATCTAGTGCCGTCCTTTATATAACAGCTATACAATCTGCTGGAACCATTCTACAACCGCCATTTTGAGTATTATAGCCGCCATCCTCTATGTAACAGTATACAAGCTGCTGGAACCGTTCTACTGAAGCCATTATGTGTTTCATAGCCGCCATCCTTTATATAACAGCTATACAAGCTGCTGGAACCATAATACACCCGCCATTTTGAGTCTTATGGCCGCCATTTTTTACACAACAGCTATCGAATGTTCTGGAACCGTAATACTGCCGCGATTTTGAGTCTTATAGCAGCTATTCTTTACATAACAGCTATACAAGTTGATGGAATCATAATCGGGCTCCATTTTGACTCTTATAGCCACCATCCTTTATATAACAGCTATACAAGCTGCTGAAACCTTTTTACAGCCGCCATTTTGAGTCTTAAAGCCGCCATTCCTTTGTATAACAGCTATACAAACTGCTGGTACCATTCTACAACCGCCATTTTGCTTCATATAGCCGTTATCCTTTATATAACATCTATACAAGCTGGTTTAATCGTTCTACTGCCGCCATTTTGAGAATTGTAGCCGCCATCCTTTTTATAACAGCTTTACAACCTGCTGGAACCATAATACAGCCGCCATTTTGAGTCTTATGACCGTCATTTTTTACACAACAGGTTTCAAATGTGCTGGAACCGTAATACTGCCGCGATTTTGAGTCTTATAGCAGCTATCCTTTAAATAACAGCTAAACAAGTGGATGGAACCATAATCGGGCCTCTACTTTGACTCTGATAGCCACTATCCTTTATATAACAGCTATACAAGCTGCTGGGACCATTTTACAGCCGCCATTTTGAGTCTTATAGCCGCCATCCTTTATATAACAGATATACAAGCTGCTGGATCCGTAATACTGCCGCCATTTTGAGTCTTATAGCCGCCATCCTTTACATCATAGCTATACAAGCCGCTGGATCCGTAATACTGCCGCCATTTCGAGTCGTATAGCCGCCCTCGTTTCTATAACAGCTATACAAGCTGCTGGCACCATTCTACAACCGCCATTTTGAGTACTATAGCCGCCATCCTTTATATAACAGGTACACAAGCTGCTGGAACCGTTCTACTGACGCCATTTTGAGTCTCATTGCCGCCATCCTTGATATAACAGATATACAAGCTGCTGGAACCATAATACAGCCGCCATTTTGAGTCTTATGGCCGTCATCCTTTACATAATAGCTATAGAAGCTGCTGGAACCGTAATACTGCCGCCATTTTGAGTCTTATACCCGCCATAATTTACATCATAGCTATACAAGCTGCTGGATCCGTAATACTGCCGCCATTTCGAGTCGTATAGCCGCCATCGTTTCTATAACAGATACACAAGCTGCTGTAACCATTTTACAACCGCCATTTTGAGTACTATAGCCGCCATCCTTTATATAACAGGTACACAAGCTGCTAGAACCGTTCTTCTGACGCCATTTTGAGTCTCATTGCCGCCATCCTTTAAATAACAGCTATACAACCTGCTGGAACCATAATACAGCCGCCATTTTGAGTCTTATGGCCGTCATCCTTTACATAATAGCTATAGAAGCTGCTGGATCCGTAATACTGCCGCCATTTTGAGTCTTATAGCCGCCATAATTTACATCATAGCTATACAAGCTGCTGGATCCGTAATACCGCCGCCATTTCGAGTCGTATAGCCGCCATCGTTTCTATAACAGATATACAAGCTGCTGGCACCATTCTACAACCGCCATTTTGAGTACTATAGCCGCCATCCTTTATATAACAGGTACACAAGCTGCTGGAACCGTTCTACTGACGCCATTTTGAGTCTCATTGCCGCCATCCTTGATATAACAGATATACAAGCTGCTGGAACCATAATACAGCCACCATTTTGAGTCTTATGGCCGTCATCCTTTACATAATAGATATAGAAGCTGCTGGATCCGTAATACTGCCGCCATTTTGAGTCTTATAGCCGCCATAATTTACATCATAGTTATACAAGCTGCTAGAACCATAATACTGCCGCCATTTCGAGTCGTATAGCCGCCATCGTTTCTATAACAGATATACAAGCTGCTGGCACTATTCTACAACCGCCATTTTGAGTACTATAGCCGCCATCCTTTATATAACAGGTACACAAGCTGCTGGAACCGTTCTACTGACGCCATTTTGAGTCTCATTGCCGCCATCCTTGATATAACAGATATACAAGCTGCTGGAACCATAATACAGCCGCCATTTTGTGTCTTATGGCCGTCATCCTTTACATAATAGATATAGAAGCTGCTGGATCCGTAATACTGCCGCCATTTTGTGTCTTATAGCCGCCATAATTTACATCATAGCTATACAAGCTGCTAGAACCATAATACTGACGCCATTTCGAGTCGTATAGCCGCCATCGTTTCTATAACAGATATACAAGCTGCTGGAACCATTCTACAACCGCCATTTTGAGTACTATAGCCGCCATCCTTTATATAACAGGTACACAAGCTGCTGGAACCGTAATACTGCCGCGATTTTGAGTCTTATAGCAGCTATCCTTTACATAACAGATATACAAGTTGATGGAACCATAATCGGGCCTCCATTTTGACTCTTGTAGCCACCATCCTTTATACAACAGCTATACAAGCTGCTGGGACCATTTCACAGATGCCATTTTGAGTCTTATAGCCGCCATCTTTTATATAAGAGCTTAACAATCTAGTGCCATCCTTTATATAACAGCTATACAATCTGCTGGAACCATTCTACAACCGCCATTTTGAGTATTATAGCCGCCATCCTTTATGTAACAGGTATAGAAGCTGCTGGAACCGTTTTACTGACGGCATTATGAGTCTCATAACCGCCATCCTTTATATAACAGCTATACAAGCTGCTGGAACCATAATACACCCGACATTTTGAGTCTTATGGCCGTCATCCTTTACATAATAGTTTTAGATGCTGCTGGAACCGTAATACTGCCTCCATTTTAATCCATATTTTATATAGCAGCTATACAAGCTGCTGAAACCTTTTTACAGCCGCCATTTTGCTTCTTATATCCACCATCCTTTATATAACAGTTATACCAGCTGATGGAACCGTTCTACTACCGCAATTTTAAGTCTTATAGCCGCCATTCTTTATATTACAGCTATAACGGTTAAACAAGTTGATAAAACCATAATCGGTCCTCCACTTTGACTCTTATAGCCACTATCCTTTATATAACAGCTATACAAGCTGCTGGGACCATTTTACAGCCGCCATTTTGAGTCTTATAGCCGCCATCCTTTATATAACAGATATACAAGCTGCTGGATCCGTAATACTGCCGCCATTTTGAGTTGTATAGCCGCCACCGTTTCTATAACAGCTATACAAGCTGCTGGTACCATTCTACAACCGCCATTTTGAGTCTTATAGCCGCCATCCTTTATATCATGGCTATACAAGCTGCTGGATCCGTAATACTGCCGCCATTTTGAGTTGTATAGCCGCCATTATTTTTATAACAGCTATTCAAGCTGCTGCAACCATAATATAGCTGCCATTTTCGTTCTTATAGCCGCCATTCTTTATATAACAAATATACAAGCTGCTGGAACCGTTCTAATGCCGCCATTTTCAGTCTCAAAGCCGCCATTCTTTGTATAACAGCTAAACAAGCTGCTGGAACCATTCTACAAGCGCCAATTTGAGTCTTATAGCCGCCACCCTTTACATCATAGCTATACAATCTGCTGGATCCGTTATACTGCCGCCTTTTTGAGTGGTATAGCCGCCATCGTTTCTATTACAGCTATACAAGCTGCTGCAACCATAATACAGCCGTATTTGTGTTCTTATAGCCGCCATCATTTATATAACAGCTACACAACAGCTATTGAATGTGCTGAAACCGTAATACTGCCGCGATTTTCGATCTTATAGCCGCCATCCTTTATATGACAGCTATACAAGCTGCCGGAACTGTTCTAATGTCGCCATTTTGAGTCTCAAAACCGCCATTCTTTGTATAGCAGCTATACAAGCTGCTGGAACCATTCTACAAGCGCCAATTTGAGTCTTATAGCCGCCATCCTTTACATCATAGCTATACAATCTGCTGGATCCGTTATACTGCCGCCTTTTTGAGTCGTATAGCCGCCATCGTTTCTATAACAGCTATAAGAGCTGCTGGAACCATTCTACAAGCGACATTTTGAGTCTTATAGCCGCCATTCTTTATATAACAGCTATACAAACTGCTGGAACCATTCTACAACCGCCATTTTGAGTCTTATAGCCGCCATCGCTTACATCATAGCTACACAAGCAGCTGTATCCATAATACTGCCGCCATTTTGAGTCGTATAGCCGCCATCGTTTCTATAACAGCTACACGAGCTACTGGAACCGTTCTACTGCCGCCATTTTGAGTCTCAAAGCAGCAATTCTTTATATAACAGCTATACAAGCTGCTAAAACCATTCTACAACCGCCATTTTGAGTCTTATAGCCGCCATCCTTTACATTATAGCTATACCAGCTGCTGGATCCGTAATTCTGCCGCCATTTTGAGTCTTATAGACGCCATCTTTTATATAAGAGCTTAACAAGCTGGTGCCATCCTTTATATAACAGCTATACAAGCTGCTGGAACCATTCTACAACCGCCATTTTCGTTCTTATAGCCACCATTCTTTATATAAGAGCTTAACAAGCTGGTGCCATCCTTTATATAACAGCTGTACAATCCGCTGGAACCATTCTACAACCGCCATGTTGAGTCGTATAGCCGCCATCGTTTCTATAACAGCTATACAATCTGCTGCAACCATAATACAGCCGCCATTTTCGTTTTTATAGCCGCTAACATTTATATAACATCTACACAACCTGCTGGAACCGTTCTACTGCCGCCATTTTGAGTCTCAAAGCCGCCATTCTTTATATAACAGCTATACAATCTGCTAAAACCATTCTACAGCCGCCATTTTAAGTTTTATAGCCGCCATCCTTTACATCTTAGCTATACAATCTGCTGGATCCGCTATACTGCCGCCATTTTGAGTCGTATAGCCGCCATCGTTTCTATTACAGCTATACAAGCTGCTGCAACCATAATACAGCCGCCATTTTCGTTCTTATAGCCGCCATCATTTATATAACATCTATACATCCTGCTGGAACCGTTCTACTGCCGCCATTTTGAGTCTCAAAGCCGCCATTCTTTATATAACAGCTATACAATCTGCTAAAACCATTCTACAAACGCCATTTTGAGTTTTAAAGCCGCCATCCTTTACATCATAGCTATACCAGCTGCTGGATCCGTAATACTGCCGCCATTTTGAGTCGTATAGCCGCCATCGTTTCTATAACAGCTATACAAACTGCTAGAACCATAATACAGCCACCATTTTGGGTCTTATGTCCGCCATTATTAACACATCAGCTATCGAATGTGCTGGAACCGTAATACTGCCGCCGTTTTGAGTCTTATAGCAGCTATCCTCTACATAACAGCTGAACAAGTTAAGTCTTTTAGTCGCCATCCTTTTCATCATAGCTATTCAAGCTGGTAGATCCGTAATGCTGCCGCTATTTTTAGTCGTATAGCCGCCAACGTTTCTATAACAGCTATATGAGCTGCTGGAACCATTCTACTAACGACATTTTGAGTTTTATAGCCGCCATCCTTTACATCATAGCTATACCAGCTGCTGGATCCGTAATACTGCCGCCATTTTGAGTCTTATAGCAGCTATCCTTTACATAACAGCTATACAAGTTGATGGAACCATAATCGGGCCTCCATTTTGACTCTTATAGCCACCATCCTTTATATAACAGATATATGTACAAGCTGCTGGGACCATTTCGCAGACGCCATTTTGAGTCTTTTAGCCGTTATCCTTTATATAACATCTATACAAGCTGGTTTAACCGTTCTACTGCCGCCATTTTGAGACTTATAGCCGCCATCATTTTTATAACAGCTATACGGTTGTATAATCGGTTGTATAAGCAGGTTTGCTGGAACCATAATACAGCAGACATTTTGAGTCTTATGGCCGCCATTTTTTATACAACAGCTATCGAATGTGCTGGAACCGTAATACTGCCGCAATTTTAAGTCTTATAGCAGCTATCCTCTACATAACAGCTGAACAAGTTGAGTCTTTTAGTCGCCATCCTTTTCATCATAGCTATTCAAGCTGCTGGATCCGTAATACTGCCGCCATTTTGAGTCGTATAGCCGCCATCGTTTCTATAACAGCTATACAAACTGCTAGAACCATAATACAGCCACCATTTTGCTACTGCCGCCATTTTGATGCAAGCTGATGGAACCATAATACAGCCTCTATTTTGACCCATATTTTATATAACAGCTATACAAGCTGCTGAAACCTTTTACAGCCGCCATTTTGCTTCTTATAGCCGTTATTCTTTATATAACAGGTATACCAGCTGATGGAACCGTCCTACTACCGCAATTTTAAGTCTTACAGCCGCCATTCTTTATATTACAGCTATAACAGCTAAACAAGTTGATGGAACCATAACCGGGCCTCCACTTTGACTCTTATAGCCACTATCCTTTATATAACAGCTATACAAGCTGCTGGGACCATTTTACAGCCGCCACTTTCGTTCTTATAGCTGCCATCCTTTATATAACAGCTATACAAGCTTCAAATCTCAAAGCCGCCATTCTTTATATAACAGCTATACAAGCTGCTGGAACCATAATACAGACGCCATTTTGAGTCTCATGGCCGCCATTTTTTACACAACAACTACCGAAGCTGCTGGAACCGTAATACTGCCGCCATTTTGATTCTTAAAGCCGCCATACTTTACATCATAGCTATACAAGCTGGTAGATCCGTAATACTGCCGCCATTTTGAGTCGTAAAGCCGCCATCGTTTCTTTAACAGCTATATGAGCTGCTGGAACCATTCTACAAGCGACATTTTGAGTCTTCTAGCCGCCATTCTATATATAACAGCTATACAAACTGCTGGAACCATTCTACAACCGCCATTTTGAGTCTTATAGCCGCCATCCTTTACATCATAGCTATACAAGCAGCTGTATCCACAATACTGCCGCCATTTTGAGTCCTATAGCCGCCATCGTTTTTATAACAGCTACACGGGCTACTGGAACCGTTCTACTGCCGCCATTTTGAGTCTCAAAGCCGCAATTCTTTATATAACAGCTATACAAGCTGCTAAAACCATTCTACAACCGCCATTTTGAGTCTTATAGCCGCCATCCTTTACATTATAGCTATACCAGCTGCTGGATCCGTAATACTGCCGCCATTTTGAGTCTTATAGACGCCATCTTTTATATAAGAGTTTAACAAGCTGGTGCCATCCTTTATATAACAGCTATACAAGTCTTATATCCGCCATCCTTTGTATATCAGATATACAAGCTGCTGGAACCATAATACAGCCGCCATTTTCGTTCTTATAGCCACCATCCTTTATATAAGAGCTTAACAAGCTGGTGCCACCCTTTATAGAACATCTATACAATCTACTGGAACCATTCTACAACCGCCATTTTGAGTCGTATAGCCGCCATCGTTTCTATAACAGCTATACAAGCTGCTACAACCATAATACAGCCCCCATTTTCGTTCTTATAGCCGCCATCATTTATATAACATCTATACAACCTGCTCGAACCGTTCTACTGCCGCCATTTTGAGTCTCAAAGCCGCCATTCTTTATATAACAGCTATACAATCTGCTAAAACCATTCTACAACCGCCATTTTGAGTTTTATAGCCGCCATCCTTTACATCATAGCTATACAATCTGCTGGATCCGCTATACTGCCGCTTTTTTGAGTCGTATAGCCGCCATCGTTTCTATAACTGCTAGAACCATAATACAGCCACCATTTTGAGTCTTATGGCCGCCATTTTTTACACAACAGCTATCGAATGTGCTGGAACCGTAATACTGCCGCCATTTTGAGTCTTATAGCAGCTATCCTCTACATAACAGCTATACAAGTTGATGGAACCATAATCGGGCCTCCATTTTGACTCTTATAGCCACCATCCTTTATATAACAGCTATACAAGCTGCTGGGACCATTTCACAGACGCCATTTTGAGTCATAGCCTTTTTCCTTTATATAACATCTATACAAGCTGGTTAAACCGTTCTACTGCTGCCATTTTGAGACTTATAGCTGCCATCATTTTTATAACAGCTATACAACCTGCTGGAACCATAATACAGCCGCCATTTTGAGTCTCATGGCCGCCATTTTTTATACAACAGCTATCGAGTGTGCTGGAACCGTAATACTGCCGCAATTTTGAGTCTTATAGCAGCTATCCTCTACATAACAGCTAAACAAGTTGATGGAACCATGAATCCATGGAGGATGAAACCATCCTTTATATAACAGCTATACAAGCTGCTGGGACCATTTCACAGACGCCATTTTGAGTTTTATTGCCGCCATCTTTTATATAAGAGATTAACAATCTGGTGCCATCCTTTATAGAACATCTATACAATCTACTGGAGCCATTCTACAACCGCCATTTTGAGTCGTATAGCCGCCATCGTTTCTATAACAGCTATACAAGCTGCTACAACCATAATACAGCCCCCATTTTCGTTCTTATAGCCTCCATCATTTATATAACATCTATACAACGTGCTGGAACAGTTCTACTGCCGCCATTTTGAGCCTCAAAGCCGCCATTCTTTATATAACAGCTATACAATCTGCTAAAACCATTCTACAAACGCCATTTTGAGTCGTATAGCCGCCATAGTTTCTATAACAGCTACATGAGCTGCTGGAACCATTCTACTAACGACATTTTGAGTCTTATAGCCGCCATCCTTTATATAACAGAAATACATGCTGCTGGAACCATTCTACAACCGCCATTTTGAGTTTTGTAGCCGCCATCCTTTACATTATAGGTATACCAGCTGCTGGATCCGTAATACTGCCGCCATTTTGAGTCGTATAGCCGCCATCGTTTCTATTACAGCTATAAAAGCTGATGCAACCATAATACAGCCGTATTTCCGTTCTTATAGCCGCCATCATTTATATAACAACTACACACCAGCTATTGAATGTGCTGGAACCGTAATACTGCCGCCATTTCGAGACGTATAGCCGCCATCGTTTCTATAACAGCTATACAAGCTGCTGCAACCATAATACAGCCGCCATTTTCGTTCTTATAGCCGCCATCCTTTGTATAAAGGAGCTGGAACCGTTCTAATACCGCCATTTTGAGTCTCAAAGCCGCCATTCTTTGTATAACAGCTAAACAAGCTGCTGGAACCATTCTACAAACGCCAATTTGAGTCTTATAGCCGCCATACTTTACATCATAGCTATACAATCTGCTGGATCCATAATACTGCCGCCATTTCGAGACGTATAGCCGCCATCGTTTCTATAACAGCTATACAAGCTGCTGCATACAGCCGCCATTTTCGTTCTTATAGCCGCCATCCTTTATATAACAGCTATACAAGCTGCTGGAACCGTTCTAAAGCCGCCATTTTGAGTCTCAAAGCCGCCATTCTTTGTATAACAGCTAAACAAGCTGCTGGAACCATTCTACAACCGCCATTTTGAGTTTTATAGCCGCCATCCTTTACATCATAGCTATACAATCTGCTTTGCGTCGTATAGCCGCCATCGTTTCTATAACTGCTAGAACCATAATACAGCCACCATTTTGAGTCTTTTAGTTGCCATCCTTTTCATCATAGCTATTCAAGCTAGTAGATCCGTAATACATTCTACAGGCGCCAATTTGAGTCTTATAGCCGCCATCCTTTACATCATAGGTATACAATCTGCTGGATCCGCTATACTGCCGCTATTTTGAGTCGTATAGCCGCCATCGTTTCTATTACAGCTATACAAACATTTTCGTTCTTATAGCCTCCATCATTTATATAACATCTATACATCCTGCTGGAACCGTTCCACTGCCGCCATTTTGAGTCTCAAAGCCGCCATTCTTTATACAACAGCTATACAATCTGCTTAAACCATTCTACAACCGCCATTTTGAGTTTTATAGCCGCCATCCTTTACATCATAGCTATACCAGCTGCTGGAACCGTAATACTGCCGCCATTTTGAGTCGTATAGCTGCCATCGTTTCTATAACAGCTAGAACCATAATACAGCCACCATTTTGAGTCTTATGGCCGCCATTTTTTACACAACAGCTATCGAATGTGCTGGAATCGTAATACTGCCGCCATTTTGAGTCTTATAGCAGCTGTCCTCTACATAACAGCTATACAAGTTGATGGAACCATAATCGGGCCTCCATTTTGACTCTTATAGCCGCCATCATTTTGATAACAGCTATACAACCTGCTGGAACCATAATACAGCCGCCATTTTGAGTCTTATAGCCGCCATTTTTTATACAACAGCTATCGAATGTGCTGGAACCGTAATACTGCCGCAATTTTGAGTCTTATAGCAGCTATCCTCTACATAACAGCTAAACGAGTTGAGTTTTATAGCCGCCATCCTTTACATTATAGCTATACCAGCTGCTGGATCCGTAATACTGCCGCCATTTTTAGTCGTATAGCCGCCATCCTTTATATAACAGCTATACAATCTGCTGGAACCATTCTATAACCGCCATTTTGAGTAATATAGGCGACATCCTTTATTTAACATGTATACAAGCTGTCTTATAGCCGCCATTCTTTATATTACAGCTATAACAGCTAAACAAGTTGATGGAACCATAATCGGGCCTCCACTTTGACTCTTATAGCCACTATCCTTTATATAACAGCTATACAAGCTGCTGGGACCATTTTACAGCCGCCATTTTGAGTCTTATAGCCGCAATCCTTTATATAACAGCTATACAAGCTGCTGGAACCATAATACTGCCGCCATTTTGAGTCTTATGGCCGTCTTCCTTTACATAATAGGTATAGAAGCTGCTGGAACCGTAATACTGCCGCCATTTTGAGTCTTATAGCCGCCATCCTTTACATCATATCTATACATCCTGCTGGATCCGTAATACTGCCGCCATTTCGAGTCGTATTGCCGCCATCGTTTCTATAACAGCTATACAAGCTGCTGGAACCATTCTACAACCGCCATTTTAAGTATTATAGCCGCCATCCTTTATATAACAGGTACACAAGCTGCTGGAACCGTTCTACTGACGTCATTTTGAGTCTCGTTGCCGCCATCCTTTGTATAACAGCTAAACAAGCTGCTGGAACCATTCTACAACCGCCATTTTGAGTTTTATAGCCGCCATCCTTTACATCATAGCTATACAATCTGCTGGATCCGCTATACTGCCGCCAATTTGAGTCGTATAGCCGCCATCGTTTCTATAACTGCTAGAACCATAATACAGCCACCATTTTGAGTCTTTTAGTTGCCATCCTTTTCATCATAGCTATTCAAGCTAGTAGATCCGTAATACATTCTACAGGCGCCAATTTGAGTCTTATAGCCGCCATCCTTTACATCATAGCTATACAATCTGCTAGATCCGCTATACTGCCGCTATTTTGAGTCGTATAGCCGCCATCGTTTCTATTACAGCTATACAAGCTGGTGCAACCATAATACAGCCGCCATTTTCGTTCTTATAGCCTCCATCATTTATATAACATCTATACATCCTGCTGGAACCGTTCCACTGCCGCCATTTTGAGTCTCAAAGCCGCCATTCTTTATACAACAGCTATACAATCTGCTTAAACCATTCTACAACCGCCATTTTGAGTTTTATAGCCGCCATCCTTTACATCATAGCTATACCAGCTGCTGGAACCGTAATACTGCCGCCATTTTGAGTCGTATAGCCGCCATCGTTTCTATAACAGCTAGAACCATAATACAGCCACCATTTTGAGTCTTATGGCCGCCATTTTTTACACAACAGCTATGGTATGTGCTGGAATCGTAATACTGCCGCCATTTTGAGTCTTATAGCAGCTATCCTCTACATAACAGCTATACAAGTTGATGGAACCATAATCGGGCCTCCATTTTGACTGTTATAGCCGCCATCATTTTTATAACAGCTATACAACCTGCTGGAACCATAATACAGCCGCCATTTTGAGTCTTATAGCCGCCATTTTTTATACAACAGCTATCGAATGTGCTGGAACCGTAATACTGCCGCAATTTTGAGTCTTATAGCAGCTATCCTCTACATAACAGCTAAACAAGTTGAGTTTTATAGCCGCCATCCTTTACATCATAGCTATACCAGCTGCTGGATCCGTAATACTGCCGCCATTTTTAGTCGTATAGCCGCCATCCTTTATATAACAGCTATACAATCTGCTGGAACCATTCTATAACCGCCATTTTGAGTATTATAGGCGACATCCTTTATTTAACATGTATACAAGCTGTCTTATAGCCGCCATTCTTTATATAACAGCTATAACAGCTAAACAAGTTGATGGAACCATAATCGGGCATCCACTTTGACTCTTATAGCCACTATCCTTTATATAACAGCTATACAAGCTGCTGGGACCATTTTACAGCCGCCATTTTGAGTCTTATAGCCGCCATCCTTTATATAACAGCTATACAAGCTGCTGGAACCATAATACTGCCGCCATTTTGAGTCTTATGGCCGTCATCCTTTACATAATAGGTATAGAAGCTGCTGGAACCGTAATACTGCCGCCATTTTGAGTCTTATAGCCGCCATCCTTTACATCATAGCTAAAAATCCTGCTGGATCTGTAATACTCCCGCCATTTCGAGTCGTGTAGCCGCCATCGTTTCTATAACAGCTATACAAGCTGCTGGAACCATTCTACAACAGCCATTTTGAGTAATATAGCCGCCATCCTTTATATAACAGGTACACAAGCTGCTGGAACCGTTCTACTGACGTCATTTTGAGTCTCGTTGCCGCCATCCTTTATATAACAGCTATACAACCTGCTGGAACCATAATACAGCCGCCATTTTGAGTCTTATGGCCGTCATTTTATACACAACAGCTATTGAATGTGCTGGAACCGTAATACTGCCACGATTTTGAGTCTTATAGCAGCTATCCTTTACATAACACATATACAAGTTGATGGAACCATAATCGGGCCTCCATTTTGACTCTTATAGCCACCATCCTTTATATAACAGCTATACAAGCTGCTGGGACCATTTCACAGATGCCATTTTGAGTCTTATAGCCGCCATCTTTTATATAAGAGCTTAACAATCTAGTGACATCTTTTATATTACAGCTATACAATCTGCTGGAACCATTCTACAACCGCCATTTTGAGTATTATAGCCGCCATCCTTTATGTAACAGGTATACAAGCTGCTGGAACCGTTCTACTGACGCCATAATGAGTCTCATAGCCGCCATCCTTTATATAACAGCTACACAAGCTGCTTGAACCATAATACACTTGACATTTTGAGTCTTATGGCCGTCATCCTTTACATAATAGCTTTAGAAGCTGCTGGAACCGTAATACTGCCTCCATTTTGATCCATATTTTATATAACAGCTATACAAGGAACCATTCTACAACCGCTATTTTGAGTATTATAGCCGCCATCCTTTATATAACAAATACACAAGCTGCTGGAACCATTCTACTGACGCCATTTTGAGTCTCATTGCCGCCATCCTTTATATAACAGCTATACAACCTGCTGGAACCATAATACAGCCGCGATTTTGAGTCTTATGGCCGCCATTTTTTACACAACAGCTATTGAATGTGCTGGAACCGTAATACTGCCACGATTTTGAGTCTTATAGCAGCTATCCTTTACATAACAGATATACAAGTTTATGGAACCATAATCGGGCCTCCATTTTGACTCTTATAGCCACCATCTTTTATATAAGAGCTTAACAATCTAGTGCCATCCTTTATTTAACAGCTATACAATCTGCTGGAACCATTCTACAACCGCCATTTTGAGTATTATAGCCGCCATCCTTTATGTAACAGGTATACAAGCTGCTGGAACCGTTCTACTGACGCCATTATGAGTCTCATAGCCGCCATCCTTTATATAACAGCTATACAAGCTGCTGGCCGTCATCCTTTACATAATAGCTTTAGAAGCTGCTGGAACCGTAATACTGCCTCCATTTTGATCCATATTTTATATAACAGCTATACAAGCTGCTGAAACCTTTTTACAGCCGCCATTTTGCTTCTTATAGCCGCCATTCTTTATATTACAGTTATACCAGCTGATGGAACCGTTCTACTACCGCAATTTTAAGTCTTATAGCCGCCATTCTTTATAATACAGCTATAACAGTTAAACAAGTTAATGGAACCATAATCGGGCCTCCATTTTGACTCTTATAGCCACCATCCTTTATAGAACAGCTATACAAGCTGATGGGACCATTTCACAGATGCCATTTTGAGTCTTATAGCCGCCATCTTTTATATAAGAGCTTAACAATCTAGTGCCATCCTTTATATAACAGCTATACAATCTGCTGGAACCATTCTACAACCGCCATTTTGAGTATTATAGCCGCCATCCTTTATGTAACAGGTATACAAGCTGCTGGAACCGTTCTACTGACGCCATTATAAGTCTCATAGCCGCCATCCTTTATATAACAGCTATACAAGATGCTGGAACCATTCGCCATTCTTTATATTACAGCTATGACAGTTAAACAAGTTGATGGAACCATAATCGGGGCTCCACTATGACTCTTATAGCCACTATCCTTCATATAACAGCTATACAAGCTGCTGGGACCATTTTACAGCCGCCATTTTGAGTCTTATAGCCGCCATTCTTTATATAACAGCTATACAAGCTACTGGATCCGTAGTACTGTAGCCATTTTGAGTCGTATAGTTGCCATCGTTTCTATAACAGCTATACAAGCTGCTGGTACCATTCAACAACCGCCATTTTAAGTCTTATAGCCGCCATCCTTTATATAACAGTTATACCAGCTGATGGAACGGTTCTACTACCGCAATTTTAAGTCTTATAGCCGCCATTCTTTATACTACAGCTATAACAGTTAAACAAGTTAATGGAACCATAATCGGTCCTCCACTTTGACTCTTATAGCCACTATCGTTTATATAACAGCTATACAAGCTGCTGGGACCATTTTACAGCCGCCATTTTGAGTCTTATAGCCGCCATTTTTTATATAACAGCTATACAAGCTGCTGGATCCGTAATACTGCCGCCATTTTGAGTCCTATAGCCGCCATCGTTTCTATAACAGCTATACAAGCTGCTGGTACCATTCTACAACCGCCATTTTGAGTCGTATAGCCGCCATCCTTTATATCATAGCTATACACGCTGCTGGATCCGTAATACTGCCGCCATTTTGAGTCGTATAGCCGCCATCGTTTCTATAACAGCTATTCAAGCTGCTGCAACCATAATACAGCTGCCATTTTCGTTCTTATAGTCGCCATCATTTATATAACAGCTATACAAGCTGCTGGAACCGTTCTAATGCCGCTATTTTGAGTCCCATTGCCGCCATTCTTTGTATAACAGCTATACAAGCTGCTGGAACCATTCTACAAGCGCCAATTTGAGTCTTATAGCCGCCATCCTTTACATCATAGCTATACAATCTGCTGGATCCGTTATACTGCCGCCTTTTTGAGTCGTATAGCCGCTATCGTTTCTATTACAGCTATACAAGCTGCTGCAACCATAATTCAGCCGTTATTTCGTTCTTATAGCCGCCATCATTTATATAATAGCTACACACCAGCTATTGAATGTGCTAGAACCGTAATACTGCCGCGATTTTGAGTCTTATAGCAGCTATCCTTTACATAACAGCTATACAAGTTGATGGAACCATAATCGGGCCTCCATTTTGACTCTCAAGCTGCTGAAACCCTTTTACAGCCGCCATTTTGCTTCTTATAGCCGCCATCCGTAATACTGCCACGATTTTGAGTCTTATAGCAGCTATCCTTTACATAACAGATATACAAGTTGATGGAACCATAATCGGGCCTCCATTTTGACTCTTATAGCCACCATCCTTTATATAACAGCTATACAATCTGCTGGAACCATTGTACAACCGCCATTTTGAGTATTATAGCCGCCATCCTTTATGTAACAGGTATACAAGCTGCTGGAACCGTTCTACTGACGCCATTATGAGTCTCATAGCCGCCTTCATTTATATAACAGCTATACAAGCTGCTGGAACCATAATACACCCGACATTTTGAGTCTTATGGCCGTCATCCTTTACATAATAGCTTTAGAAGCTGCTGGAACCGTAATTCTGCCTCCATTTTAATCCATATTTTATATAACAGCTATACAAGCTGCTGAATCCTTTTTACAGCCGCCATTTTGCTTCTTATAGCCGCCATCCTTTATATAACAGTTATACCAGCTGATGGAAACGCTCTACTACCGCAATTTTAGGTCTTATTGCCGCCATTCTTTATATTACAGCTATAACAGTTAAACAAGTTGATGGAACCATAATCGGGGCTCCACTATGACTCTTATAGCCACTATCCTTCATATAACAGCTATACAAGCTGCTGGGACCATTTTAGAGCCGCCATTTTGAGTCTTATAGCCGCCATTCTTTATATAACAGCTATACAAGCTACTGGATCCGTAATACTGTAGCCATTTTGAGTCGTATAGTTGCCATCGTTTCTATAACAGCTATACAAGCTGCTGGTACCATTCAACAACCGCCATTTTGAGTCTTACAGCCGCCAAGCTGCTGCAACCATTATACAGCCTTATTTTCGTTCTTATAGCCGCCATCATTTATATAACAGCTACACAACAGCAATTGAATGTGCTGGAACCGTAATACTGCCGCGATTTTGAGTCTTATAGTAGCTATCCTTTACATAAGAGCTATACAAGTTGATGGAACCATAATCGGGCCTCCATTTTGACTCTCAAGCTGCTGAAACCTTTTTACAGCCGCCATTTTGCTTCTTATAGCCGCCATCCTTTATATAACAGTTATACCAGCTGATGGAACCATTCTACTACCGCAATTTTAAGTCTAAAGGCCGCCATTCTTTATATTACAATAATAACAGCTAAACAAGTTGATGGAACCATAATCGGGCCTCCACTTTGACTCTTATAGCCACTATCCTTTATATAACAGCTATACAAGCTGCTGGGACCATTTTACAGCCGCCATTTTGAGTCTTATAGCCGCCATCCTTTATATAACAGATATACAAGCTGCTGGAACCATAATACAGCCGCCATTTTGAGTCTTATGGCCGTCATCCTTTACATAATAGCTATAGAAGCTGCTGGATCCGTAATACTGCCGCCATTTTGAGTCTTATAGCCGCCATCCTTTACATCATAGCTATACAAGCTGCTGGATCCAAATACTGCCGCCATTTCAAGTCGTATAGCCGCCATCGTTTCTATAACAGCTATACAAGCTGCTGGAACCATTCTACAACCGCTATTTTGAGTATTATAGCCGCCATCCTTTATATAACAAATACACGCGCTGCTGGAACCATTCTACTGACGCCATTTTGAGTCTCATTGCCGCCATCCTTTATATATCAGCTATACAACATGCTGGAACCATAATACAGCCGCGATTTTGAGTCTTATGGCCGCCATTTTTTACACAACAGCTATTGAATGT
Organism: Drosophila paulistorum; assembly: GCA_018152135.1. Lineage (NCBI taxonomy): Eukaryota > Metazoa > Arthropoda > Insecta > Diptera > Drosophilidae > Drosophila > Drosophila paulistorum. Next base: position 122,598 of record JAECXG010000363.1, on the reverse strand, counting down.
GTTGGAACCGTAATACTGCCACGATTTTGAGTCTTATAGCAGCTATCCTTTACATAAGAGATATACAAGTTGATGGAACCATAATCGGGCCTCCATTTTGACTCTTATAGCCACCGTCTTTTATATAAGAGCTTAAGAATCTAGTGCCATCCTTTATATAACAGCTATACAATGTACAATATACAATGTAACAGGTATACAAGCTGCTGGAACCGTTCTACTGACGCCATTATGAGTCTCATAGCCGCCATCCTTTATATAACAGCTATACAAGCTGCTGAAACCATAATACACCCGACATTTTGAGTCTTATGGCCGTCATCCTTTACATAATAGCTTTAGAAGCTGCTGGAACCGTAATACTGCCTCCATTTTAATCTATATTTTATATAACAGCTATACAAGCTGCTGAAACCTTTTTACAGCCGCCATTTTGCTTCTTATAGCCGCCATCCTTTATATAACAGTTATACCAGCTGATGGAACCATTCTACTACCGCAATTTTAAGTCTTATAGCCGCCATTCTTTATACTACAGCTATAACAGTTAAACAAGTTAATGGAACCATAATCTTTCCTCCACTTTGACTCTTATAGCCACTATCCTTTATATAACAGCTATACAAGCTGCTGGTTCCATTCTACAACCGCCATTTTGAGTCTTATAGCCGCCATCCTTTATATCATAGCTATACAAGCTGCTGGATCCGTAATACTGCCGCCATTTTGAGTCGTATAGCCGCTATTGTTTCTATTACAGCTATACAAGCTGCTGCAACCATAATACAGCCGCCATTTTCGTTCTTACAGCCGACATCCTTTATATAAAAGCTATACAAGTTGCCAGTTTGCCAAGTTTGAGTCTCAAAGCCGCCATTCTTTGTATAACAGCTAAACAAGCTGCTGGAACCATTCTACAAACGCCAATCTGAGTCTTATAGCCGCCATACTTTACACCATAGCTATACAATCTGCTGGATCCGTTATACTGCCGCCTTTTTGAGTCGTATAGCCGCCATCGTTTCTATATCAGCTATAAAAGCTGCTGCAACCATAATACAGCCGTATTTTCGTTCTTATAGCCGCCATCATTTATATAACAGCTACACACCAGCTATTGAATGAGCTGGAACCGTAATACTGCCGCGATTTTGAGTCTTATAGCAGCTATCCCTTACATAACAGCTATAAAAGTTGATGGAACCATAGTCGGGCCTTTTTTGACTCTCAAGCTGCTGAAACCTTTTTACAGCCGCCATTTTGCTTCTCATAGCCGCCATTCTTTATATTATAGCTATAACAGTTAAACAAGTTGATGGAACCATAATCGGGCCTCCACTATGACTCTTATGGCCAGTATCCTTTATATAACAGCTATACAAGCTGCTGGGACCATTTTACAGCCGCCATTTTGAGTCGTATAGCCGCCATCGTTTCTATAACAGCTATACAAGCTGCTGCAACCATAATACAGCCGCCATTTTCGTTCTTATAGCCGCCATCTTTTATATAACAGCTATACAAGCTGCTGGAACCGTCCTAATGCCGCCATTTTGAGTCTCATTGCCGCCATTCTTTGTATAACAGCTGTACAAGCTGCTGGAACCATTCTACAAGCGCCAATTTGAGTCTTATAGCCGCCATCCTTTACATCATAGCTATACAATCTGCTGGATCCGTTATACTGCCGCCTTTTTGAGTCGTATAGCCGCCAACGTTTTTATTACAGCTATACAACCTGCTGCAACCATAATAGAGCCGTATTTTCGTTCTTATAGCCGCCATCATTTATATAACAGCTACACAACAGCTATTGAATGTTCTGGAACCGTAATACTGCCGCGATTTTGAGTCTTATAGCAGCTATCCTTTACATAACAGCTATACAAGTTGATGGAACCATAATCGGGCCTCCATTTTGACTCTCAAGCTGCTGAAACCTTTTTACAGCCGCCATTTTGCTTTTTATAGCCGCCATCCTTTATATAACAGTTATACCAGCTGATGGAACCATTCTACTACCGCAATTTTAAGTCTAAAAGCCGCCATTCTTTATATTACAATAATAACAGCTAAACAAGTTGATGGAACCATAATCGGGCCTCCACTTTGACTCTTATAGCTACTATCCTTTATATAACAGGTATACAAGCTGCTGGGAATATTTTACAGCCGCCATTTTGAGTCTTATAGCCGCCATCCTTTATATAACAGATATACAAGCTGCTGGAACCATTCTACAACCGCGATTTTGAGTATTATAGCCGCCATCCTTTATACAACAAATACACGCGCTGCTGGAACCATTCTACTGACGCCATTTTGAGTCTCATTACCGCCATCCTTTATATAACAGCTATACAACATGCTGGAACCATAATACAGCCGCGATTTTGAGTCTTATGGCCGCCATTTTTTACACAACAGCTATTGAATGTGCTGGAACCGTAATACTGCCACGATTTTGAGTCTTATAGCAGCTATCCTTTACATAAGAGATATACAAGTTGATGGAACCATAATCGGGCCTCCATTTTGACTCTTATAGCCACCATCTTTTATATAAGAGCTTAAGAATCTAGTGCCATCCTTTATATAACAGCTATACAATGTACAATATACAATGTAACAGGTATACAAGCTGCTGGAACCGTTCTACTGACGCCATTATGAGTCTCATAGCCGCCATCCTTTATATAACAGCTATACAAGCTGCTGGAACCATAATACACCCGACATTTTGAGTCTTATGGCCATCATCCTTTACATAATAGCTTTAGAAGCTGCTGGAACCGTAATACTGCCTCCATTTTATTTATATTTTATATATTTTATATAACAGCTATACAAGCTGCTGAAACCTTTTTACAGCCGCCATTTTGCTTCTTATAGCCGCCATCCTTTATATAACAGTTATAACAGTTAAACAAGTTAATGGAACCATAATCTTTCCTCCACTTTGACTCTTATAGCCACTATCCTTTATATAACAGCTATACAAGCTGCTGGTACCATTCTACAACCGCCATTTTGAGTCTTATAGCCGCCATCCTTTATATCATAGCTATACAAGCTGCTGGATCCGTAATACTGCCGCCATTTTGAGTCGTATAGCCGCTATCGTTTCTATTACAGCTATACAAGCTGCTGCAACCATAATACAGCCGCCATTTTCGTTCTTACAGCCGCCATCCTTTATATAACAGCTATACAAGTTGCTGGAACCGTTCTAATGCCGCCGATTTGAGTCTCAAAGCCGCCATTCTTTGTATAACAGCTAAACAAGCTGCTGGAACCATTCTACAAACGCCAATCTGAGTCTTATAGCCGCCATACTTTACACCATAGCTATACAATCTGCTGGATCCGTTATACTGCCGCCTTTTTGAGTCGTATAGCCGCCATCGTTTCTATATCAGCTATAAAAGCTGCTGCAACCATAATACAGCCGTATTTTCGTTCTTATAGCCGCCATCATTTATATAACAGCTACACACCAGCTATTGAATGAGCTGGAACCGTAATACTGCTGCGATTTTGAGTCTTATAGCAGCTATCCCTTACATAACAGCTATAAAAGTTGATGGAACCATAGTCGGGCCTTTTTTGACTCTCAAGCTGCTGAAACCTTTTTACAGTCGCCATTTTGCTTCTTATAGCCGCCATTCTTTATATAACAGTTATACCAGCTGATGGAACCGTTCTACTACCGCAATTTTAAGTCTCATAGCCGCTATTCTTTATATTATAGCTATAACAGTTAAACAAGTTGATGGAACCATAATCGGGCCTCCACTATGACTCTTATGGCCACTATCGTTTATATAACAGCTAAACAAGCTGCTGGGACCATTTTACAGCCGCCATTTTGAGTCGTATAGCCGCCATCGTTTCTATAACTATTGAATGTGCTGGAACCGTAATACTGCCGCGATTTTGAGTCTTATAGCAGCTATCCTTTACATAACAGATATACAAGTTGATGGAACCATAATCGGGCCTCCATTTTGACTCTTATAGCCACCATCTTTTATATAAGAGCTTAACAATCTAGTGCCATCCTTTATATAACAGCTGTACAAGTCTTATATCCGCCATCCTTTGTATATCAGATATACAAGCTGCTGGAACCATAATACAGCCGCCATTTTCGTTCTTATAGCCGCCATCCTTTATATAACAGCTATACAAGCTGCTGGAACCGTTCTAATGCCGCCATTTTGAGTCTCAAAGCCGCCATTCTTTGTATAACAGCTAAACAAGCTGCTGGAACCATTCTACAAACGCCAATTTGAGTCTTATAGCCGCCATACTTTACACCATAGCTATACAATCTGCTGGATCCGTTATACTGCCGCCATTTTGAGTCGTATAGCCGCCATCGTTTCTATATCAGCTATACAACCTGCTGCAACCATAATACAGCCGTATTTTCGTTCTTATAGCCGCCATCATTTATATAACAGCTACACAACAGCTATTGAATGTTCTGGAACCGTAATACTGCCGCGATTTTGAGTCTTATAGCAGCTATCCTTTACATAACAGCTATACAAGTTGATGGAACCATAATCGGGCCTCCATTTTGACTCTCAAGCTGCTGAAACCTTTTTACAGCCGCCATTTTGCTTTTTATAGCCGCCATCCTTTATATAACAGCTATACAACATGCTGGAACCATAATACAGCCGCGATTTTGAGTCTTATGGCCGCCATTTTTTACACAACAGCTATTGAATGTGCTGGAACCGTAATACTGCCACGATTTTGAGTCTTATAGCAGCTATCCTTTACATAACAGATATACAAGTTGATGGAACCATAATCGGGCCTCCATTTTGACTCTTATAGCCACCATCTTTTATATAAGAGCTTAAGAATCTAGTGCCATCCTTTATATAACAGCTATACAATGTACAATATACAATGTAACAGGTATACAAGCTGCTGGAACCGTTCTACTGACGCCATTATGAGTCTCATAGCCGCCATCCTTTATATAACAGCTATACAAGCTGCTGGAACAATAATACACCCGACATTTTGAGTCTTATGGCCATCATCCTTTACATAATAGCTTTAGAAGCTGCTGGAACCGTAATACTGCCTCCATTTTAATCTATATTTTATATAACAGCTATACAAGCTGCTGAAACCTTTTTACAGCCGCCATTTTGCTTCTTATAGCCGCCATCCTTTATATAACAGTTATACCAGCTGATGGAACCGTTCTACTACCGCAATTTTAAGTCTTATAGCCGCCATTCTTTATACTACAGCTATAACAGTTAAACAAGTTAATGGAACCATAATCTTTCCTCCACTTTGACTCTTATAGCCACTATCCTTTATATAACAGCTATACAAGCTGCTGGTACCATTCTACAACCGCCATTTTGAGTCTTATAGCCGCCATCCTTTATATCATAGCTATACAAGCTGCTGGATCCGTAATACTGCCGCCATTTTGAGTCGTATAGCCGCTATCGTTTCTATTACAGCTATACAAGCTGCTGCAACCATAATACAGCCGCCATTTTCGTTCTTACAGCCGCCATCCTTTATATAACAGCTATACAAGTTGCTGGAACCGTTCTAATGCCGCCGATTTGAGTCTCAAAGCCGCCATTCTTTGCATAACAGCTAAACAAGCTGCTGGAACCATTCTACAAACGCCAATCTGAGTCTTATAGCCGCCATACTTTACACCATAGCTATACAATCTGCTGGATCCGTTATACTGCCGCCTTTTTGAGTCGTATAGCCGCCATCGTTTCTATATCAGCTATAAAAGCTGCTGCAACCATAATACAGCCGTATTTTCGTTCTTATAGCCGCCATCATTTATATAACAGCTACACACCAGCTATTGAATGAGCTGGAACCGTAATACTGCCGCGATTTTGAGTCTTATAGCAGCTATCCCTTATGTTTAAGAATAAACATCGTGTTCATCTGAACTGGCTTCACCAAATCAGATGCACTAAAGAAAATACAATACAACTGTACTTTTGTACCAAACAACTAACCTAGCATATGACTAGAAATACAATCTGCCACACGCGGTGTGGGAAAAAACACTTGAAAATCTAAACTAACCCAAAAGATCATAACGACAGGATGTCAAGTGGCCGACGCCGTGCCCAAAAGAATTATTTTTCAACCCCCAAGTAAGAGGGTGTGAGTCTAAAATAAGATATTCTAAGAACAATTGTTACCTACTAGAGCCTAAGATAATCCTATATAAACTCCGTACTTTTGTAAATAAAATCAGTTCATATTTTGAATTCAACGAATGAAGATTGGGTTTTTTAGTTGTGGTTCTAAATCCCTATTCATTTTTGGTCCTTCGAAAAAGGAACTCTGCAGTTTTCCCCCACCAGTGGTAAGAGACTCAGAGAGTGAATCAGCTCCTTAAAGTCTGAATTCTTATGCAAGTGTAAATGCTAAGATCAGCTATAGGTAGCAAAATAAATTAACTCTTGTTTTCCCCCACCAGTGGTAAGAGACAGAGTATAATACAAAAGGCAAAATTTTGCTTAATAAATAAAAGTGCGTGCGTCCGATTTTAAAGTCAGTTTGGCTAGTGGAGCAACTGTAGTAATTTCGGCGGCGGGAGTTTTTGTGTGCGGCGTATTCGAAGCCCTAATATCGAAAGTAAAAAAAAAAAGAATTTACTAGTGTACATACACACTATATACACTGTATATTATACAGTTGCAAGTGGGCAACTAGAAATAGCAGCAGAGCAACAAGACAGTTGCAAAGAAGAGGCGACTGGAGGCGAGGCAAATATAAAGAAACGGCAAATCCAACCCATTGGCAGACAAGCAGCAGCAGAATATCGGCAAAACCTACTTGGCAATCCTACTTGGCGGACAACAGTGGCGAACGGTGTCAACAGGATCATCAGATAAGATACAAATTAAGATAGTTATAAGTACATCTATCTATTTTTATTATTATATATTTATATCGATATCCTAATATTCGCACAAGATAAAATGTTCACTAATAAGACTGGGAAATTGTTAGAGAAGCAGGTAGAGTTGCATACCAGGTTAAGGCAGTTGGAAGCACTAAATCCCAGAAACATTACTAACAAGGAGATTGAGGAAGTAAAAGTGATTAGTAGCCGATGGATGCCTAACCATGAGAAATTGCTCCAGCAGGGGGTTTTCGATCATCAGTACTACAGAGATAAAGTACATGAAGAGGTTTTAAAGATAGTTGCCAAAATAATAGCTACAGGAGAGTCAGAAAAACCAGGCACTAGTAAGTCAGTGTTAGTCGAAGCAGAAGCAGATATGTCTGAAATGTTTGAGGATAGCAAAGGAGAGTCGCGAGGGAATGCGACCTCCAGTAATGAAAACGCTAGTGGTAATCAGGAGATATTTATGGATAAAGTTCGACAGCTCCAGGAATATTTGGATAGGGTAACCAAAGATTTACGCACTATAGATAATTCAACAGGCAATGAGGCATGCATAATATATATTAATAAGATCAATTATTTATGGGAGAAAGTACAGGCGTGCCAGGCTGCGTTGAAAGATGCAAAATTTAAAAATACTATGGAGGAGTTAGAATTCGATGTTCGGAATTCTGTATCAGTGTTAGAAATGAAAATAAACAAGAAGGAAAGTAAGATTGAGAATGTAACCGTGAGAGGCGAACTACCGGTATTGCCGAAAATACAGGTACCCACGTTTTCTGGAGAACCTAGAGAATGGGACCTGTTTGTGGAATTATTTGCGGAACTTATTGAAAAAAGAGTGGATTTAAGTCTTGCTCTTAAATTCAATTATTTAAAATCCGCTTTAAAGGGGGAAGCGAGGAGCATGGTAGCTCATCTATTGTCAGGTTCAGCTGATAACTATAGTGCCGCTTGGGAACTGTTAACCAAGCGGTATGAAAATAATCGGAGGGTATTTTCCGAACAATTAAGTCGGATCGTTGATTTACCGATGATCAACAATGAATCCGCAAAAAGCGTAAAAGGAGTGATTGACATAATAAATGAGTCAATACACTTAATTAAAATTAAAGCAAATTTGTCCGATGAAGTTGACGTAATAGTCGCTCAACTCATACTTCGGAAATTTGACAGGGAGACTCTACAATTATATGAGAGTCAAATTAGAAAAACAAGGCAAATTCAAATTCTATCTGATGTCATGGAATACTTGGAGCAAAGATATTGCTCACTAAGTGCCATAAAAAAAGAAGAGAAAAAACCGTTACAAAAAACGTCGGTGGCGGTGTTTAAAGATAGTTGTCCGATCTGCAAAGGTCCCTGGCATAGCGCCCCGATGTGCTATAAGTTTAAAGCGCTAACACCTAATGAAAGGGTGGAAATAGCCAAAAAAGTGCAATTGTGTATACGATGCTTGAAGCATTCAAGCAACAAGAGATGCACTAATGAAATAGTCTGCTCAATGTGCAGCAAGGGGCACCATACCATGCTTCATATTGGGGAAAAACAGGCGAAGGTAAATACTTGTGTTACGGAACAACAAAAACTGTTGGCCACAGCTCTAATACAAGTTAAAAAAATTAATGGAGAGTATGAAACATTAAGAGCCTTAATTGATAATGGCTCTCAGAGCACTATTTTGTCTGAAGAAGCCGCTCAAATGTTAAAATTACCTAAGATCAAGAAACAAACAGAAATAAGTGGCGTATCTGCAACAAAAAGTAGAACGTCGAAGTATAAGGTAAATATTGAAATGAAGACACGTGATTCAGAGAAGAAACTTATTAAGGTTGAAGCAATTGTATTACCGCAATTAATGAAAGCTCTTCCGTTAAAAATAGCAAACGTGGATATGTCAAAATGGCAAACTTACGTGCTAGCTGACCCCACATTTAATAAACCTGGTAGGGTTGATATGATAATAGGGGTAGACGTATATACCCACATCTTAAAAAGTGGAGTTGCCAAGATTAATGGCTTGCTTGGACAAAACACTCAATTTGGCTGGATCGTGTCAGGATGTACTAAATCAAGAGGAGATGAGTCTATAGTAGCTACAACAATAGATATCACAGATATGGAGCGTTTTTGGGAGATGCAAGCAGATGAAAAAGATGATACAGAAGCTAAAGAATGTGAAGAAAATTTTAACAAAACGACTAGGATTGATGCCGCAGGAAGATATGTAGTAACGATCCCATTTAAACAAGAAAAAGAATTAGGTGATTCAAAAGCTCAGGCAACGGCGCGGTTTCTTAACTTAGAGAAAAAATTTCAGAAAAATCCAAAACTCAAAGAAGAGTATGAATTATTCATTAAAGAATATTTGGGTTTAGGCCACATGGTCGAAACTAAAGATGAAGGTGTCTATTATCTCCCGCATCAAGCAGTAGTTAGAGAAACAAGTCTGACAACTAAACTAAGAGTTGTATTTGACGCATCCGCGAAAACAACAAATAACAGAAGTCTAAATGACGTAATGTGGATCGGGCCACGGCTCCAAAAGGACATATTCGACATAATATTAAAATGGCGAAAATGGCAGTTCGTAGCATCTGCAGATATTGAGAAAATGTATCGACAGATAAACATTGATCAAGACGATCAAAAATATTTACATATTTTGTGGAGGAATTCACCACAGAAAAAATTAAGAAATTATAAATTGACAACAGTAACGTACGGTACTGCATCAGCACCTTATTTAGCTACAAGGGTGCTTAAGGAAATAGCAAACAAATGCAAAGATAAAATGATTAGTGAAATTATCCGAGATGAATTCTACATGGATGATTTAATGACAGGAGGTGATACCTTACAAGAGTCAAAACACAAAGTTCAGCAGGTTTCCAGAGAGTTGGAAAAGGCAGGTATGAATTTAAGAAAATGGATTTCGAATAGATCCGAAATTGTTGAAGGGGTAATTGATACAGGCGATAATAAAGTACTAAAAATTGACGAGAACGAAGCAATTAAAACCTTAGGGTTTCAGTGGGAGCCATTTAAAGACGAATTTAAGTTTAAGGTACACTGTGACACGAACAAAAAAATAAATAAAAGAGTAGTTCTATCCACACTAGCCAAGATATATGATCCGCTAGGTTGGCTAGCACCAGTTACGGTAATAGGAAAATTGTTCATGCAGAAATTGTGGTTAGCAGAACAAAATTGGGATCAGGAGTTGTCCGATAAAGATACAACAGAATGGAAATCCTTCAGGGACAATTTAGTGTGCTTGGAAGAAATCAGATTACCACGATGGATCAAGACACAGCCTAATATGTTGTTACAGATTCATGGTTTTGCTGACGCTTCAGAAAAGGCCTACGCAGCGGTGGTATATGCCAAAATAGGTGAGACAGTTACCTTAATAGCCAGTAAAAGCAAAGTCAATCCTATAAAAAATAGAAAGACTATTCCGAAGTTGGAGTTATGTGCAGCACATTTGTTATCACAATTACTACAAAGAATCCAGCAAAATATTGCTGTTTCAGCTGAAACATATGCTTGGAGCGACTCTACTATAACACTGTGCTGGATACAAAACGGCACTAATAAGGAGAAATTCGTAAGGCGCCGCATAGAATCTTCTATGGATATCTATCCGAAATAAAAAAACAATAACATGGAACCATGTAAAATCTGAGGATAACCCTGCAGACGTAGCTTCAAGAGGGATTTGTCCAACTAAATTAAAAATTTGTAACTTATGGTGGAATGGGCCAAAATGGCTCAGTAAGTCAAAAGAAAAATGGCCTAGAGAAAAAACGGGTGCTGACGAGATTATGGTAAATACCGCAGTGTTAAATACAGACAATAGTATTATACAGGAACTAATTGAAAAGTATTCCTGTATGAATAAGATAGTCAGAATAACCGCATATGTATTAAGATTCATTGGCATTAAAAAATAAATAAAGTGTATCCATCATATTTAACCGTCGATGAGCTTAAGAATGCTAAAAATCTAATTATTAAACACCAACAGGCACGTCAATTTAGCAGAGAGATATCATATCTTACTCAGAACAAACAAATTGATATGAAAAGCAAAATTCTAAGCCTACATCCATTTTTAGATAACGATGGAATATTACGCGTGGGGGGACGATTACAAAATGCCAATATATGCTTTAATACTAAACATCCAGTGATCTTAGATAAGTCACATTTAACAATGCTATTGATTAAAGATGCTCATAAGGAAACCTTACATGGAGGAATTAATCTTATGAGAAACCAAATTCAAAGGAAATTCTGGATTTTCGGTTTAAGAAACGCACTTAAAAAATACCTGAGGGAATGCGTCACTTGTGCCAGATACCGCCAAGTAACTGCGGAGCAAATTATGGGTAACCTACCCAAAAACAGGGTAACGGTGTCACCTCCATTTAATAACACGGGAATTGATTTTGCCGGTCCATATCACATAAGATGCTCAAAAACCCGGGGTCAAAAAACATTCAAAGGGTACATAGCAGTATTCGTGTGCTTGTCAACTAAGGCAATTCATTTAGAAGTTGTTAGTGATTTGACAACTGATGCCTTCCTAGCAGCATTTCGAAGATTTGTTGCGAGACGGGTTAAATGCGCTAACATATATTTCGATAATGGTACAAATTTTGTGGGCGCGGCTAGAATGCTCGATAGAGACTTCAAAAAAGCAGTTCAAGATAACGTACAGGTTGCCCCTGTTCTAGAGCGAGAACAGATCAGCTGGCATTTTAGCCCCCGGCAGGACTCACTTCGGAGGTATTTGGGAAGCTGGAGTAAAGTCGGTCAAGTATCATTTAAAAAGAGTAATAGGAGATAGTAACCTTACATATGAAGAATTGGCCACTTTATTGTGCCAGATAGAAGCGGTACTAAATTCACGGCCGTTGTATACGACAGGTGAAGATATGGACAACAACGAAGTGTTAACTCCCGGTCATTTCCTAATTGGAAGACCAACATTAGAAGCAGCCGAGTCCATATCAGAGGAAAGAATTGGAAATTTAGACAGATGGAAATTAATTCAAAAAATGAAAAAAGATTTCTGGTTGAAATGGAAAGACGAGTATCTATATACTCTCCAGCAAAGGAACAAGTGGCGACAAACCACAGAAAATTTAGAAAATGGACAGGTCGTACTGATTAAAGATGAAAATTGTCACCCAGCTAGGTGGCCTCTGGGCAAGATTGAAGAAATTCACAAAGGCAGGGACGACAAAGTAAGAGTGGTCAAAGTCAAATTGCAGGAAGGGTCAATTACAAGACCTATAAATAAAATCTGTCCACTTGTTGGGGTAAAATCATCCGAAAACGTTGAGGAGAATCAATATCGGAAAAGTACCAGATTCGGTCATCTTTCCAAAGTAGGAACCGTAATGATATTAGCAATGTTGATGCTGCTTTGTCAACTTTCGAATGCAGCAAGCACTAAAGATAATCAACCAAAAATTACGGTAAAAGAACTAAACGCAACAGCCGCGTTGTACTTAGATCCAATGGGTGAAGTGGAAGTGGTAGCGTCCTCATGGGATCTGGTAATATACTATGACATGTCGGCATATTTTGAAATGCTTAGTCAAGGTGACAAAATGATTCCTAAAATGAGGGATTTATGTCAAAAGTTTTATAATTTCGAAGACCAGTGCCATTTTTACTAAACAGCACGGTAAAACGAATTACGGAAATCGAAGAAAATAATAGATTGTTCATGAGTCAAAATAAACCAAGAAGCAAGCGTGCACCGTTTGAATTCATGGGTTCACTGTACCATATATTATTTGGCATCATGGATGCGGATGACAGAGTACAAATGGAAGAAAACATGAAAAGTTTACTTACAAATCAGCAAAACTTGAAACACCTAGAAGAAAAGCAGACATCGATAGTAGACTCCACGGCAAACATTCTTAAGACAACTATACATGAATTAAATGACAATTTTCGCAACATGAACAACCGGATTGAAAATATGACAGAATTACTTAAAGAAAGCTATTACGTATATAGAGAATCCATTCAGTTCTTCATGATTGTAAGGCAATTAAGTTCCATAGTTGATGAATGTGAAAAAATTCAGACAGGAATTATAAATCTTTTAATAGACATTAACCATGGTAGGTTGAACCCTAATATTTTAAGACCAAGTCAAATGAAATTGGAAATAACAAAAATAAAGGACAAGTTGTCCGAAGCAGTAGTACTACCAGGTAAAAGGACAGGCACTGAGTTAAAAGAAATATATACTCTGTTGACAGCTAAGGGTATTTTTATTGACAGAAAAATAATTATAAATGCAAAAATACCACTTTTTGGTAGACATCCGTCCTTTCTCTATAAAGTTATTCCAGTACCTGTACGATTAAATAATAATCAAATGGTAATGGTCCATATAGAAAGCCAGTACTTAATATATAATTTTGAAATAGACTCGTATCATTTGATGTCTGAATCAGCTATGCAAAGATGTCGGAGCTGGCAGTCAAACAGGAGAACATGTGAAGGAAGTTGGCCATGGAGTAGTGCCAATGATAATGCCTGCGAGCTCACACCCTTTAAACAGAATAACAAACCTAGCTGCTTATACACAACGATTGTGGAGACAAGATCTTACTGGGTAGAATTAGATAGCAGCAGCAGTTGGTTATTCAAGGTACCGCCTAGAACTAAGACCAGAGTCCAATGCGGTAACGAACAACAGGAGGTGCTGGATATACCAGAACAAGGAATTTTGAGCCTCAGATCAGGCTGCACAGCTAGGGCAGAAGATAAAATTTTAGTAGCTCATCATAGCGTTCAGTCAGAGTCATACATAGCTATTAAAAATTCGCACGTAGGCGATATTAGCAACATAGCAAATATATCATGGAATTCAGGAGAAGCAAACATAGTAAACCATTCGGCAGAGTTGGAGAAAATAGGAAGCCAGTTACAATTATTAAAGGAACATCATATTGAATTACTAGGGTTAAACTTCCATCATGCAACCGGTCATGCTTCCTTAATTTTAGTTATCTTACTAATTTTAATATTAATAATAATTTGTATAAGACAACCTAAGATTAAACCCAAATTCCAAAACGCCACATTTGGCGCCCCTTTGCAGAATGTTTAAGAATAAACATCGTGTTCATCTGAACTGGCTTCACCAAATCAGATGCACTAAAGAAAATACAATACAACTGTACTTTTGTACCAAACAACTAACCTAGCATATGACTAGAAATACAATCTGCCACACGCGGTGTGGGAAAAAACACTTGAAAATCTAAACTAACCCAAAAGATCATAACGACAGGATGTCAAGTGGCCGACGCCGTGCCCAAAAGAATTATTTTTCAACCCCCAAATAAGAGGGTGTGAGTCTAAAATAAGATATTCTAAGAACAATTGTTACCTACTAGAGCCTAAGATAATCCTATATAAACTCCGTACTTTTGTAAATAAAATCAGTTCATATTTTGAATTCAACGAATGAAGATTGGGTTTTTTAGTTGTGGTTCTAAATCCCTATTCACCTTACATAACAGCTATAAAAGTTGATGGAACCATAGTCGGGCCTTTTTTGACTCTCAAGCTGCTGAAACCTTTTTACAGCCGCCATTTTGCTTCTTATAGCCGCCATTCTTTATATAACAGTTATACCAGCTGATGGAACCGTTCTACTACCGCAATTTTAAGTCTCATAGCCGCTATTCTTTATATTATAGCTATAACAGTTAAACAAGTTGATGGAACCATAATCGGGCCTCCACTATGACTCTTATGGCCACTATCCTTTATATAACAGCTAAACAAGCTGCTGGGACCATTTTACAGCCGCCATTTTGAGTCGTATAGCCGCCATCGTTTCTATAACAGCTATACAAGCTGCTGCAACCATAATACAGCCGCCATTTTCGTTCTTATAGCCGCCATCATTTATATAACAGCTACACAACAGCTATTGAATGTGCTGGAACCGTAATACTGCCGCGATTTTGAGTCTTATAGCAGCTATCCTTTACATAACAGCTATACAAGTTGATGGAACCATAATCGGGCCTCCATTTTGACTCTCAAGCTGCTGAAACCTTTTTACAGCCGCCATTTTGCTTTTTATAGCCGCCATCCTTTATATAACAGTTATACCAGCTGATGGAACCATTCTACTACCGCAATTTTAAGTCTAAAAGCCGCCATTCTTTATATTACAATAATAACAGCTAAACAAGTTGATGGAACCATAATCGGGCCTCCACTTTGACTCTTATAGCTACTATCCTTTATATAACAGCTATACAAGCTGCTGGGACCATTTTACAGCCGCCATTTTGAGTCTTATAGCCGCCATCCTTTATATAACAGATATACAAGCTGCTGGAACCATAATACAGCAGCCATTTTGAGTCTTATGGCCGTCATCCTTTATATAATAGCTAGAGAAGCTGCTGGATCCGTAATACTGCCGCCATTTTGAGTCTTATAGCCGCCATCCTTTACATCATAGCTATACAAGCTGCTGGATCCAAATACTGCCGCCATTTCAAGTCGTATAGCCGCCATCGTTTCTATAACAGCTATACAAGCTGCTGGAACCATTCTACAATTGCGATTTTGAGTATTATAGCCGCCATCCTTTATATAACAAATACACGCGCTGCTGGAACCATTCTACTGACGCCATTTTGAGTCTCATTGCCGCCATCCTTTATATAACAGCTATACAACATGCTGGAACCATAATACAGCCGCGATTTTGAGTCTTATGGCCGCCATTTTTTACACAACAGCTATTGAATGTGCTGGAACCGTAATACTGCCGCGATTTTGAGTCTTATAGCAGCTATCCTTTACATAACAGATATACAAGTTGATGGAACCATAATCGGGCCTCCATTTTGACTCTTATAGCCACCATCTTTTATGTAAGAGCTTAACAATCTAGTGCCATCCTTTATATAACAGCTGTACAAGTCTTATATCCGCCATCCTTTGTATATCAGATATACAAGCTGCTGGAACCATAATACAGCCGCCATTTTCGTTCTTATAGCCGCCATCCTTTATATAACAGCTATACAAGCTGCTGGAACCGTTCTAATGCCGCCATTTTGAGTCTCAAAGCCGCCATTCTTTGTATAACAGCTAAACAAGCTGCTGGAACCATTCTACAAACGCCAATTTGAGTCTTATAGCCGCCATACTTTACACCATAGCTATACAATCTGCTGGATCCGTTATACTGCCGCCATTTTGAGTCGTATAGCCGCCATCGTTTCTATTACAGCTATACAACCTGCTGCAACCATAATACAGCCGTATTTTCGTTCTTATAGCCGCCATCATTTATATAACAGCTACACAACAGCTATTGAATGTTCTGGAACCGTAATACTGCCGCGATTTTGAGTCTTATAGCAGCTATCCTTTACATAACAGCCGTATTTTCGTTCTTATAGCCGCCATCATTTATATAACAGCTACACAACAGCTATTGAATGTTCTGGAACCGTAATACTGCCGCGATTTTGAGTCTTATAGCAGCTATCCTTTACATAACAGCTATACAAGTTGATGGAACCATAAACGGGCCTCCATTTTGAATCGCAAGCTGCTGAAATTGGGCCTTATTGCCGCCATTTTTTATATTACAGCTATAACAGTTAAACAAGTTGATGTAACCATAATCGGGGCTCCACTATGACTCTTATAGCCACTATCCTTCATATAACAGCTATACAAGCTGCTGGGACCATTTTACAGCCGCCATTTTGAGTCTTATAGCCGCCATTCTTTATATAACAGCTATACAAGCTACTGGATCCGTAATACTGTAGCCATTTTGAGTCGTATAGTTGCCATCGTTTCTATAACAGCTATACAAGCTGCTGGTACCATTCAACAACCGCCATTTTGAGTCTTATAGCCGCCATCCTTTATATCATAGCTATACAATCTGCTGGATCCGTTATACTGCCGCCTTTTTGAGTCGTATAGCCGCCATCGTTTCTATAACAGCTATACAAGCTGCTGCAACCATTATACAGCCTTATTTTCGTTCTTATAGCCGCCATCATTTATATAACAGCTACACAACAGCTATTGAATGTGCTGGAACCGTAATACTGCCGCGATTTTGAGTCTTATAGCAGCTATCCTTTACATAACAGCTATACAAGTTGATGGAACCATAATCGGGCCTCCATTTTGACTCTCAAGCTGCTGAAACCTTTTACAGCCGCCATTTTGCTTTTTATAGCCGCCATCCTTTATATAACAGTTATACCAGCTGATGGAACCATTCTACTACCGCAATTTTAAGTCTAAAAGCCGCCATTCTTTATATTACAATAATAACAGCTAAACAAGTTGATAGAACCATAATCGGGCCTCCACTTTGACTCTTATAGCTACTATCCTTTATATAACAGCTATACAAGCTGCTGGGACCATTTTACAGCCGCCATTTTGAGTCTTATAGCCGCCATCCTTTATATAACAGATATACAAGCTGCTGGAACCATAATACAGCAGCCATTTTGAGTCTTATGGCCGTCATCCTTTATATAATAGCTAGAGAAGCTGCTGGATCCGTAATACTGCCGCCATTTTGAGTCTTATAGACGCCATCCTTTACATCATAGCTATACAAGCTGCTGGATCCAAATACTGCCGCCATTTCAAGTCGTATAGCCGCCATCGTTTCTATAACAGCTATACAAGCTGCTGGAACCATTCTACAATTGCGATTTTGAGTATTATAGCCGCCATCCTTTATATAACAAATACACGCGCTGCTGGAACCATTCTACTGACGCCATTTTGAGTCTCATTGCCGCCATCCTTTATATAACAGCTATACAACATGCTGGAACCATAATACAGCCGCGATTTTGAGTCTTATGGCCGCCATTTTTTACACAACAGCTATTGAATGTGCTGGAACCGTAATACTGCCGCGATTTTGAGTCTTATAGCAGCTATCCTTTACATAACAGATATACAAGTTGATGGAACCATAATCGGGCCTCCATTTTGACTCTTATAGCCACCATCTTTTATATAAGAGCTTAACAATCTAGTGCCATCCTTTATATAACAGCTATACAAGTCTTATATCCGCCATCCTTTGTATATCAGATATACAAGCTGCTGGAACCATAATACAGCCGCCATTTTCGTTCTTATAGCCGCCATCCTTTATATAACAGCTATACAAGCTGCTGGAACCGTTCTAATGCCGCCATTTTGAGTCTTAAAGCCGCCATTCTTTGTATAACAGCTAAACAAGCTGCTGGAACCATTCTACAAACGCCAATTTGAGTCTTATAGCCGCCATACTTTTACACCATAGCTATACAATCTGCTGGATCCGTAATACTGCCGCCATTTTGAGTCGTATAGCCGCCATCGTTTCTACTACAGCTATACAACCTGCTGCAACCATAATACAGCCGTATTTTCGTTCTTATAGCCGCCATCATTTATATAACAGCTACACAACAGCTATTGAATGTGCTGGAACCGTAATACTGCCGCGATTTTGAGTCTTATAGCAGCTATCCTTTACATAACAGCTATACAAGTTGATGGAACCATAATCGGGCCTCCATTTTGACTCTCAAGCTGCTGAAACCTTTTTACAGCCGCCATTTTGCTTTTTATAGCCGCCATCCTTTATATAACAGTTATACCAGCTGATGGAACCATTCTACTACCGCAATTTTAAGTCTAAAAGCCGCCATTCTTTTTATTACAATAATAACAGCTAAACAAGTTGATGGAACCATAATCCGGCCTCCACTTTGACTCTTATAGCTACTATCCTTTATATAACAGCTATACAAGCTGCTGGGAATATTTTACAGCCGCCATTTTCTATAACAGCTATACAAGCTGCTGGAACCATTCTACAACCGCGATTTTGAGTATTATAGCCGCCATCCTTTATATAACAAATACACGCGCTGCTGGAACCATTCTACTGACGCCATTTTGAGTCTCATTGCCGCCATCCTTTATATAACAGCTATACAACATGCTGGAACCATAATACAGCCGCGATTTTGAGTCTTATGGCCGCCATTTTTTACACAACAGCTATTGAATGTGCTGGAACCGTAATACTGCCGCGATTTTGAGTCTTATAGCAGCTATCCTTTACATAACAGATATACAAGTTGATGGAACCATAATCGGGCCTCCATTTTGACTCTTATAGCCACCATCTTTTATATAAGAGCTTAACAATCTAGTGCCATCCTTTATATAACAGCTGTACAAGTCTTATATCCGCCATCCTTTGTATATCAGATATACAAGCTGCTGGAACCATAATACAGCCGCCATTTTCGTTCTTATAGCCGCCATCCTTTATATAACAGCTATACAAGCTGCTGGAACCGTTCTAATGCCGCCATTTTGAGTCTCAAAGCCGCCATTCTTTGTATAACAGCTAAACAAGCTGCTGGAACCATTCTACAAACGCCAATTTGAGTCTTATAGCCGCCATACTTTACACCATAGCTATACAATCTGCTGGATCCGTTATACTGCCGCCATTTTGAGTCGTATAGCCGCCATCGTTTCTATTACAGCTATACAACCTGCTGCAACCATAATACAGCCGTATTTTCGTTCTTATAGCCGCCATCATTTATATAACAGCTACACAACAGCTATTGAATGTGCTGGAACCGTAATACTGCCGCGATTTTGAGTCTTATAGCAGCTATCCTTTACATAACAGCTATACAAGTTGATGGAACCATAATCGGGCCTCCATTTTGACTCTCAAGCTGCTGAAACCTTTTTACAGCCGCCATTTTGCTTTTTATAGCCGCCATCCTTTATATAACAGTTATACCAGCTGATGGAACCATTCTACTACCGCAATTTTAAGTCTAAAAGCCGCCATTCTTTATATTACAATAATAACAGCTAAACAAGTTGATAGAACCATAATCGGGCCTCCACTTTGACTCTTATAGCTACTATCCTTTATATAACAGCTATACAAGCTGCTGGGACCATTTTACAGCCGCCATTTTGAGTCTTATAGCCGCCATCCTTTATATAACAGATATACAAGCTGCTGGAACCATAATACAGCAGCCATTTTGAGTCTTATGGCCGTCATCCTTTATATAATAGCTAGAGAAGCTGCTGGATCCGTAATACTGCCGCCATTTTGAGTCTTATAGCCGCCATCCTTTACATCATAGCTATACAAGCTGCTGGATCCAAATACTGCCGCCATTTCAAGTCGTATAGCCGCCATCGTTTCTATAACAGCTATACAAGCTGCTGGAACCATTCTACAATTGCGATTTTGAGTATTATAGCCGCCATCCTTTATATAACAAATACACGCGCTGCTGGAACCATTCTACTGACGCCATTTTGAGTCTCATTGCCGCCATCCTTTATATAACAGCTATACAACATGCTGGAACCATAATACAGCCGCGATTTTGAGTCTTATGGCCGCCATTTTTTACACAACAGCTATTGAATGTGCTGGAACCGTAATACTGCCGCGATTTTGAGTCTTATAGCAGCTATCCTTTACATAACAGATATACAAGTTGATGGAACCATAATCGGGCCTCCATTTTGACTCTTATAGCCACCATCTTTTATATAAGAGCTTAACAATCTAGTGCCATCCTTTATATAACAGCTATACAAGTCTTATATCCGCCATCCTTTGTATATCAGATATACAAGCTGCTGGAACCATAATACAGCCGCCATTTTCGTTCTTATAGCCGCCATCCTTTATATAACAGCTATACAAGCTGCTGGAACCGTTCTAATGCCGCCATTTTGAGTCTTAAAGCCGCCATTCTTTGTATAACAGCTAAACAAGCTGCTGGAACCATTCTACAAACGCCAATTTGAGTCTTATAGCCGCCATACTTTTACACCATAGCTATACAATCTGCTGGATCCGTAATACTGCCGCCATTTTGAGTCGTATAGCCGCCATCGTTTCTACTACAGCTATACAACCTGCTGCAACCATAATACAGCCGTATTTTCGTTCTTATAGCCGCCATCATTTATATAACAGCTACACAACAGCTATTGAATGTGCTGGAACCGTAATACTGCCGCGATTTTGAGTCTTATAGCAGCTATCCTTTACATAACAGCTATACAAGTTGATGGAACCATAATCGGGCCTCCATTTTGACTCTCAAGCTGCTGAAACCTTTTACAGCCGCCATTTTGCTTTTTATAGCCGCCATCCTTTATATAACAGTTATACCAGCTGATGGAACCATTCTACTACCGCAATTTTAAGTCTAAAAGCCGCCATTCTTTTATTACAATAATAACAGCTAAACAAGTTGATGGAACCATAATCCGGCCTCCACTTTGACTCTTATAGCTACTATCCTTTATATAACAGCTATACAAGCTGCTGGGAATATTTTACAGCCGCCATTTTCTATAACAGCTATACAAGCTGGTGGAACCATTCTACAACCGCGATTTTGAGTATTATAGCCGCCATCCTTTATATAACAAATACACGCGCTGCTGGAACCATTCTACTGACGCCATTTTGAGTCTCATTGCCGCCATCCTTTATATAACAGCTATACAACATGCTGGAACCATAATACAGCCGCGATTTTGAGTCTTATGGCCGCCATTTTTTACACAACAGCTATTGAATGTGCTGGAACCGTAATACTGCCGCGATTTTGAGTCTTATAGCAGCTATCCTTTACATAACAGATATACAAGTTGATGGAACCATAATCGGGCCTCCATTTTGACTCTTATAGCCACCATCTTTTATATAAGAGCTTAACAATCTAGTGCCATCCTTTATATAACAGCTGTACAAGTCTTATATCCGCCATCCTTTGTATATCAGATATACAAGCTGCTGGAACCATAATACAGCCGCCATTTTCGTTCTTATAGCCGCCATCCGTTATATAACAGCTATACAAGCTGCTGGAACCGTTCTAATGCCGTCATTTTGAGTCTCAAAGCCGCCATTCTTTGTATAACAGCTAAACAAGCTGCTGGAACCATTCTACAAACGCCAATTTGAGTCTTATAGCCGCCATACTTTACACCATAGCTATACAATCTGCTGGATCCGTTATACTGCCGCCATTTTGAGTCGTATAGCCGCCATCGTTTCTATTACAGCTATACAACCTGCTGCAACCATAATACAGCCGTATTTTCGTTCTTATAGCCGCCATCATTTATATAACAGCTACACAACAGCTATTGAATGTTCTGGAACCGTAATACTGCCGCGATTTTGAGTCTTATAGCAGCTATCCTTTACATAACAGCCGTATTTTCGTTCTTATAGCCGCCATCATTTATATAACAGCTACACAACAGCTATTGAATGTTCTGGAACCGTAATACTGCCGCGATTTTGAGTCTTATAGCAGCTATCCTTTACATAACAGCTATACAAGTTGATGGAACCATAAACGGGCCTCCATTTTGAATCGCAAGCTGCTGAAATTGGGCCTTATTGCCGCCATTTTTTATATTACAGCTATAACAGTTAAACAAGTTGATGTAACCATAATCGGGGCTCCACTATGACTCTTATAGCCACTATCCTTCATATAACAGCTATACAAGCTGCTGGGACCATTTTACAGCCGCCATTTTGAGTCTTATAGCCGCCATTCTTTATATAACAGCTATACAAGCTACTGGATCCGTAATACTGTAGCCATTTTGAGTCGTATAGTTGCCATCGTTTCTATAACAGCTATACAAGCTGCTGCTACCATTCAACAACCGCCATTTTGAGTCTTATAGCCGCCATCCTTTATATCATAGCTATACAATCTGCTGGATCCGTTATACTGCCGCCTTTTTGAGTCGTATAGCCGCCATCGTTTCTATAACAGCTATACAAGCTGCTGCAACCATTATACAGCCTTATTTTCGTTCTTATAGCCGCCATCATTTATATAACAGCTGCACAACAGCTATTGAATGTGCTGGAACCGTAATACTGCCGCGATTTTGAGTCTTATAGCAGCTATCCTTTACATAACAGCTATACAAGTTGATGGAACCATAATCGGGCCTCCATTTTGACTCTCAAGCTGCTGAAACCTTTTTACAGCCGCCATTTTGCTTTTTATAGCCGCCATCCTTTATATAACAGTTATACCAGCTGATGGAACCATTCTACTACCGCAATTTTAAGTCTAAAAGCCGCCATTCTTTATATTACAATAATAACAGCTAAACAAGTTGATGGAACCATAATCGGGCCTCCACTTTGACTCTTATAGCTACTATCCTTTATATAACAGCTATACAAGCTGCTGGGACCATTTTACAGCCGCCATTTTGAGTCTTATAGCCGCCATCCTTTATATAACAGATATACAAGCTGCTGGAACCATAATACAGCAGCCATTTTGAGTCTTATGGCCGTCATCCTTTATATAATAGCTAGAGAAGCTGCTGGATCCGTAATACTGCCGCCATTTTGAGTCTTATAGCCGCCATCCTTTACATCATAGCTATACAAGCTGCTGGATCCAAATACTGCCGCCATTTCAAGTCGTATAGCCGCCATCGTTTCTATAACAGCTATACAAGCTGCTGGAACCATTCTACAATTGCGATTTTGAGTATTATAGCCGCCATCCTTTATATAACAAATACACGCGCTGCTGGAACCATTCTACTGACGCCATTTTGAGTCTCATTGCCGCCATCCTTTATATAACAGCTATACAACATGCTGGAACCATAATACAGCCGCGATTTTGAGTCTTATGGCCGCCATTTTTTACACAACAGCTATTGAATGTGCTGGAACCGTAATACTGCCGCGATTTTGAGTCTTATAGCAGCTATCCTTTACATAACAGATATACAAGTTGATGGAACCATAATCGGGCCTCCATTTTGACTCTTATAGCCACCATCTTTTATATAAGAGCTTAACAATCTAGTGCCATCCTTTATATAACAGCTGTACAAGTCTTATATCCGCCATCCTTTGTATATCAGATATACAAGCTGCTGGAACCATAATACAGCCGCCATTTTCGTTCTTATAGCCGCCATCCGTTATATAACAGCTATACAAGCTGCTGGAACCGTTCTAATGCCGCCATTTTGAGTCTCAAAGCCGCCATTCTTTGTATAACAGCTAAACAAGCTGCTGGAACCATTCTACAAACGCCAATTTGAGTCTTATAGCCGCCATACTTTACACCATAGCTATACAATCTGCTGGATCCGTTATACTGCCGCCATTTTGAGTCGTATAGCCGCCATCGTTTCTATTACAGCTATACAACCTGCTGCAACCATAATACAGCCGTATTTTCGTTCTTATAGCCGCCATCATTTATATAACAGCTACACAACAGCTATTGAATGTTCTGGAACCGTAATACTGCCGCGATTTTGAGTCTTATAGCAGCTATCCTTTACATAACAGCCGTATTTTCGTTCTTATAGCCGCCATCATTTATATAACAGCTACACAACAGCTATTGAATGTTCTGGAACCGTAATACTGCCGCGATTTTGAGTCTTATAGCAGCTATCCTTTACATAACAGCTATACAAGTTGATGGAACCATAAACGGGCCTCCATTTTGAATCGCAAGCTGCTGAAATTGGGCCTTATTGCCGCCATTTTTTATATTACAGCTATAACAGTTAAACAAGTTGATGGAACCATAATCGGGGCTCCACTATGACTCTTATAGCCACTATCCTTCATATAACAGCTATACAAGCTGCTGGGACCATTTTACAGCCGCCATTTTGAGTCTTATAGCCGCCATTCTTTATATAACAGCTATACAAGCTACTGGATCCGTAATACTGTAGCCATTTTGAGTCGTATAGTTGCCATCGTTTCTATAACAGCTATACAAGCTGCTGGGACCATTTTACAGCCGCCATTTTGAGTCTTATAGCCGCCATTCTTTATATAACAGCTATACAAGCTACTGGATCCGTAATACTGTAGCCATTTTGAGTCGTATAGCCGCCATCGTTTCTATAACAGCTATACAAGCTGCTGCAACCATTATACAGCCTTATTTTCGTTCTTATAGCCGCCATCATTTATATAACAGCTACACAACAGCTATTGAATGTGCTGGAACCGTAATACTGCCGCGATTTTGAGTCTTATAGCAGCTATCCTTTACATAACAGCTATACAAGTTGATGGAACCATAATCGGGCCTCCATTTTGACTCTCAAGCTGCTGAAACCTTTTTACAGCCGCCATTTTGCTTTTTATAGCCGCCATCCTTTATATAACAGTTATACCAGCTGATGGAACCATTCTACTACCGCAATTTTAAGTCTAAAAGCCGCCATTCTTTATATTACAATAATAACAGCTAAACAAGTTGATGGAACCATAATCCGGCCTCCACTTTGACTCTTATAGCTACTATCCTTTATATAACAGCTATACAAGCTGCTGGGAATATTTTACAGCCGCCATTTTGAGTCTTATAGCCGCCATCCTTTATATAACAGATATACAAGCTGCTGGAACCATAATACAGCAGCCATTTTGAGTCTTATAGCCGCCATCCTTTATATAATAGCTAGAGAAGCTGCTGGATCCGTAATACTGCCGCCATTTTGAGTCTTATAGCCGCCATCCTTTACATCATAGTTATACAATCTGCTGGATCCAAATACTGCCGCCATTTCAAGTCGTATAGCCGCCATCGTTTCTATAACAGCTATACAAGCTGCTGGAACCATTCTACAACCGCGATTTTGAGTATTATAGCCGCCATCCTTTATACAACAAATACACGCGCTGCTGGAACCATTCTACTGACGCCATTTTGAGTCTCATTACCGCCATCCTTTATATAACAGCTATACAACATGCTGGAACCATAATACAGCCGCGATTTTGAGTCTTATGGCCGCCATTTTTTACACAACAGCTATTGAATGTGCTGGAACCGTAATACTGCCGCGATTTTGAGTCTTATAGCAGCTATCCTTTACATAACAGATATACAAGTTGATGGAACCATAATCGGACCTCCATTTTGGCTCTTATAGCCACCATCTTTTATATAAGAGCTTAACAATATAGTACCATCCTTTATATAACAGCTATACAAGTCTTATATCCGCCATCCTTTGTATATCAGATATACAAGCTGCTGGAACCATAATACAGCCGCCATTTTCGTTCTTATAGCCGCCATCCTTTATATAACAGCTATACAAGCTGCTGGAACCATTCTAATGCCGCCATTTTGAGTCTCAAAGCCGCCATTCTTTGTATAACAGCTAAACAAGCTGCTGGAACCATTCTACAAACGCCAATTTGAGTCTTATAGCCGCCATACTTTACACCATAGCTATACAATCTGCTGGATCCGTTATACTGCCGCCATTTTGAGTCTTATAGACGCCATCTTTTATATAAGAGCTTAACAAGCTGGTGCCCTTCTTTATATAACAGCTATACAAGTCTTATATCCGCCATCCTTTGTATATCAGATATACAAGCTGCTGGAACCATTTTCGTTCTTATAGCCACCATCCTCTATATAAGAGCTTAACAAGCTGGTGCCACCAATTATATAACAGCTATACAATCTGCTGGAACCATTCTACAACCGCCATTTTGAGTCGTATAGCCGCCATCGTTTCTATAACAGCTATACAAGCTGCTACAACCATAATACAGCCCCCATTTTCGTTCTTATAGCCGCCATCATTTATATAACATCTAAACAACCTGCTCGAAACGTTCTACTGCCGCCATTTTGAGTCTCAAAGCCGCCATTCTTTATATAACAGCTATACAATCTGCTAAAACCATTCTACAACCGCCATTTTGAGTTTTATAGTCGCCATCCTTTACATCATAGCTATACAATCTGCTGGATCCGCTATACTGCCGCCATTTTGAGTCGTATAGGCGCCATCGTTTCTATAACTGCTAGAACCATAATACAGCCACCATTTGGAGTCGTATAGCCGCCATCGTTTCTATAACAGCTACATGAGCTGCTGGAACCATTCTACTAACGACATTTTGAGTCTTATAGCCGCCATCCTTTATAATAACAGAAATACATGCTGCTGGAACCATTTTACAACCGCCATTTTGAGTTTTATAGCCGCCATCCTTTACATTATAGGTATACCAGCTGCTGGATCCGTAATACTGCCGCCATTTTGAGTCGTATAGCCGCCATCGTTTCTATAACAGCTATACAAACTGCTATAACCAAAATACAGCCACCATTTTAAGTCTTATGGCCGCCATTTTTTACACAACAGCTATCGAATGTGCTGGAATCGTAATACTGCCGCCATTTTGAGTCTTATAGCAGCTATCCTCTACATAACAGCTATACAAGTTGATGGAACCATAATCGGGCCTCCATTTTGACTCTTATAGCCGCCATCATTTTTATAACAGCTATACAACCTGCTGGAACCATAATACAGCCGCCATTTTGAGTCTTATAGCCGCCATTTTTTATACAACAGCTATCGAATGTGCTGGAACCGTAATACTGCCGCAATTTTGAGTCTTATAGCAGCTATCCTCTACATAACAGCTAAACAACTTGAGTTTTATAGCCGCCATCCTTTACTTCATAGCTATACCAGCTGCTGGATCCGTAATACTGCCGCCATTTTTAGTCGTATAGCCGCCATCCTTTATATATAACAGCTATACAATCTGCTGGAACCATTCTACAACCGCCATTTTGAGTATTATAGGCGACATCCTTTATTTAACATGTATACAAGCTGTCTTATAGCCGCCATTCTTTATATTACAGCTATAACAGCTAAACAAGTTGATGGAACCATAATCGGGCCTCCACTTTGACTCTTATAGCCACTATCCTTTATATAACAGCTATACAAGTGCTGGGACCATTTTACAGCCGCCATTTTGAGTCTTATAGCCGCCATTTTTTATATAACAGCTATACAAGCTGCTGGATCCGTAATACTGCCTCCATTTTGAGTCGTATAGCCGCCATCGTTTTTATAACAGCTATACAAGCTGCTGGTACCATTCTACAACCGCCATTTTGACTCTTATAGCCGCCATCCTTTATATCATAGCTATGCAAGCTGCTGGATCCGTAATACTGCCGCCATTTCGAGTCGTATAGACGCCATCGTTTCTATAACAGCTATACAAGCTGCTGGAACCATAATACAGCCGCCATTTTCGTTCTTATAGCCGCCATCCTTTAAATAAAGGCTATACAAGCTGCTGGAACCGTTCTAATGCCGCCATTTTGAGTTTCAAAGCCGCCATTCTTTGTATAAAAGCTAAACAAGCTGCTGGAACCATTCTACAAACGCCAATTTGAGTCTTATAGCCGCCATCCTTTACATCATAGCTATACAACCTGCTGGATCCGCTATACTGCCGCCATTTTGAGTCGTTTAGCCGCCATCGTTTCTATTACAGCTATACAAGCTGCTGCAACCATAATCCAGCCGCCATTTTCGTTCTTATAGCCTCCATATATAAATATAACATCTATACAACATTGCTGGAACAGTTCTACTGCCGCCATTTTGAGCCTCAAAGCCGCCATTCTTTATATAACAGCTATACAATCTGCTAAAACCATTCTACAACCGTCATTTTGAGTCGTATAGCCGCCATCGTTTCTATAACCGCTACATGAGCTGCTGGAACCATTCTACTAACGACATTTTGAGTCTTATAGCCGCCATCCTTTATATAACAGAAATACATGCTGCTGGAACCATTTTACAACCGCCATTTTGAGTTTTATAGCCGCCATCCTTTACATTATAGGTATACCAGCTGCTGGATCCGTAATACTGCCGCCATTTTGAGTCGTATAGCCGCCATCGTTTCTATAACAGCTATACAAACTGCTATAACCAAAATACAGCCACCATTTTAAGTCTTATGGCCGCCATTTTTTACACAACAGCTATCGAATGTGCTGGAATCGTAATACTGCCGCCATTTGGAGTCTTATAGCAGCTATCCTCTACATAACAGCTATACAAGTTGATGGAACCATAATCGGGCCTCCATTTTGACTCTTATAGCCGCCATCATTTTTATAACAGCTATACAACCTGCTGGAACCATAATACAGCCGCCATTTTGAGTCTTATAGCCGCCATTTTTTATACAACAGCTATCGAATGTGCTGGAACCGTAATACTGCCGCAATTTTGAGTCTTATAGCAGCTATCCTCTACATAACAGCTAAACAACTTGAGTTTTATAGCCGCCATCCTTTACATCATAGCTATACCAGCTGCTGGATCCGTAATACTGCCGCCATTTTTAGTCGTATAGCCGCCATCCTTTATATATAACAGCTATACAATCTGCTGGAACCATTCTACAACCGCCATTTTGAGTATTATAGGCGACATCCTTTATTTAACATGTATACAAGCTGTCTTATAGCCGCCATTCTTTATATTACAGCTATAACAGCTAAACAAGTTGATGGAACCATAATCGGGCCTCCACTTTGACTCTTATAGCCACTATCCTTTATATAACCGTTCTAATGCCGCCATTTTGAGTTTCAAAGCCGCCATTCTTTGTATAAAAGCTAAACAAGCTGCTGGAACCATTCTACAAACGCCAATTTGAGTCTTATAGCCGCCATCCTTTACATCATAGCTATACAACCTGCTGGATCCGCTATACTGCCGCCATTTTGAGTCGTTTAGCCGCCATCGTTTCTATTACAGCTATACAAGCTGCTGCAACCATAATCCAGCCGCCATTTTCGTTCTTATAGCCTCCATATATAAATATACCATCTATACAACATTGCTGGAACAGTTCTACTGCCGCCATTTTGAGCCTCAAAGCCGCCATTCTTTATATAACAGCTATACAATCTGCTAAAACCATTCTACAACCGCCATTTTGAGTCGTATAGCCGCCATCGTTTCTATAACAGCTACATGAGCTGCTGGAACCATTCTACTAACGACATTTTGAGTCTTATAGCCGCCATCCTTTATATAACAGAAATACATGCTGCTGGAACCATTTTACAACCGCCATTTTGAGTTTTATAGCCGCCATCCTTTACATTATAGGTATACCAGCTGCTGGATCCGTAATACTGCCGCCATTTTGAGTCGTATAGCCGCCATCGTTTCTATAACAGCTATACAAACTGCTAGAACCAAAATACAGCCATCATTTTAAGTCTTATGGCCGCCATTTTTTACACAACAGCTATCGAATGTGCTGGAATCGTAATACTGCCGCCATTTTGAGTCTTATAGCAGCTATCCTCTACATAACAGCTATACAAGTTGATGGAACCATAATCGGGCCTCCATTTTGACTCTTATAGCCGCCATCATTTTTATAACTGCTATACAAACTGCTAGAACCATAATACAGCCACCATTTTGAGTCTTATGGCCGCCATTTTTTACACATCAGCTATCGAATGTGCTGGAACCGTAATACTGCCGCAATTTTGAGTCTTATAGCAGCTATCCTCTACATAACAGCTATACAAGTTGATGGAACCATAATCGGGCCTCCATTTTGACTCGTATAGCCGCCATACTTTACACCATAACTATACAATCTGCTGGATCCGTTATACTGCCGCCTTTTTGAGTCTTATAGCCGCCATTTTTTATATAACAGCTATACAAGCTGCTGGATCCGTAATACTGCCGCCATTTTGAGTCCTATAGTCGCCATCGTTTCTATTACAGCTATAAAAGCTGCTGCAACCATAATACAGCCGTATTTTCGTTCTTATAGCCGTGAATAGGGATTTCCGAAGAGAAAGAAAATAACCCAATCTTCATTCGTTGAATTCAAAATATGAACTGATTTTATTTACAAAAGTACGGAGTTTATATAGGATTATCTTAGGCTCTAGGAGGTAACAATTGTTGTTTTAAAAATACTTTTCTAATGCCCCACGTTCTCGGGGGTTGAAAATTATTTACATTTCATGCTCAGCGCTGGTTGATACCGCACTGCTGTTATCATCTTAAGTGTTTTTCCACAGAGTGTGGATGCATGTTTTGTTTGGTATTAGGCAATAATTGTCATATGAATCTTTACGACTTCTTCTTGGTTTATGTTTTTGTTTCGAATTGTATATTTCATTGGTGCATCTGATTTGGTGAAGCCAGCTCAGATGAACACTGTGTTTATTCTTAAACATTCTGCCAAGGGCCGCCAAATGTGACGTTATGGACTTTATTATTATTTTTATAGTTAGTTGTCTTTTAACAAATTATTATTAAACTATCATTAGTAAAATAATTATTGTTAAAGAAGCATGACCAGCCACATGATGGACGATGAACCTAATCAATCTGATGTTCCTTTACCATTGTCACTGACTTCCTATTCTTACCAATTCTCCCGTATGTATTACTGAGTTGGCTTCTCATGGTTTTTATAATATTTGGCATATTACCTAATGATTTCTGTTTCGGGATATCTACCCATTCCTGATGTGTATTACTGTGCTGACTTCTAGCCTTTTTATAAGCTGGAGAATTTGAAAAAGAACTATCTTTCCTTTTTGAATTGTACCAATGTGATCTTCGCTCCTCCATTTTCAAATATCGCTGACTGCTAAAACTTGAGTGGTTATTCTGTTTATTATTAAATGTTGTTCTTTTATAATTATTTTGCCATATCTGCCTTTTTGGTACTATAGTTTCGGACAATTTGTTACCGGAATCTATTTTGATATTATTTTTTAGATAATCATTATCTAATTGACCCATTGCCTTCTGAATATTCTCATTTTGTACTGGCTCAGGGATATATACTTTTTGTTCATCAATTTTCACTTTACCTCCAATGTGAGGTCCTGCCGGGGGCCATAAATTTATTTCTTGAGTTTTCTTGTTGTATTTCTTGCGAATTGTGTTGTTTTTATTTTGACATTTACCTTTCCTCTCCCAACGTTATTCAAAACCTGTGACATCTATTGTTGTTGCCACTACAGATTTATTATGAAGTGATTTGGTGCATCCCGAGACGATCCAACCAAATTGAGTATTTTGGCCCAGCAGGCCATCAATCTTTGTAATTCCCCTTTTTAAGATTTGGGTATATACGTTTACTCCCATTATTATATCAACCCTACCAGGTTTATTGAAGGTAGGATCAGCTAACACGTAAGTTTGCCATTTTGACATATCCACGTTTGGCAACACAATTGCCTCAACCTTTAGATGTCCTTTCCAAGGATTTCTCGTCTTTACATCTATTTTTACCTTATATTTTGATTTATTAGATTTTATTGAGGACACGCCACTTATTTCTGTATACTGTTTAATTTTAGATAGTTTTAATATCTGAGCGGCCTCTTCAGACAAAATGGTGCTCTGTGAACCACAATCAATAAGGGCTCTTAGAGTCTTATATCCTCCACTTACATTTTTGACTTGTATTACAGCTGTGGCCAACAGTGTTGGTTGTGCGGTTACACAAGTATTTACTTTCTCCCGTTCTTCGTCAAAATGAAGTAAAGTATGGTGTTCCTTACTACACAATGAACAGACCATTTCATTAGTGCACACCTTATTGCTTGAATGGTTCAAGCATCTTATGCAAAGCTACACTTTTTTGGCTGTCTCATATCTTTCAATAGGTGTCAAACCTTTAAACTTATAGAACTTATACGCTTTATGCCCGGCAATTTTGCAAATCGGACATTTATCTTCGACTTCCGCATAATTTAATACAGTTTGTAGCGGTTTTTTCTCTTCTTTTCTCATGGCACTTAGCGAGCAATATCTTTGCTCCAAGTATTCCATGACATCAGATAGCATTTGAATTTGCCTTGTTTTTCTAATCTGACTCTCATATAATTGTACAGCCTCTCTGTCAAATTTCCTTAGTAGAAGTTGTGCGAATATGACGTCAATTTCATCGGACAAATTTGCTTTTATTTTAATTAAGTAAACTGACTCATTAACTATGTCAATCACTCCTTTAACACTTTTTGCGGAATCATTGTTGATCATCGGTAAATCAACGATCCGACTTAATTGTTCGGAAAATACCCTCCGATTATTTTCATACCGCTTCTTTAATAATTCCCAAGTGACACTATAATTGTCAGTTGAACCTGACAATAGATGGGCTACCATGCTCCTTGCTTCGCCCTTTAACGCGGATTTTAAATAATTAAATTTAAGAGTCTGACTTAAATCTTCCCTTTTTTCAATTAATTCCGCAAATAATTCCACAAACAGGTCCCATTCTCGAGACTCTCCAGAAAATGTGGGTACCTGAATTTTTGGCAACACTGGTAGTTCGCCTCTCACGGTTACATTCTCAATCTTACTTTCCTTGTTGTTTAGTTTCATTTCTAATGCTGATACTGAATTCCGGACATCGAATTCTAAATCATCCATAGCATTATTAAATTTGGCATTTTTTGTCAAACCCTGGCACGCCTGTACTTTCTCCCATAAATAATTGATCTTATTAATATGTACTATGCATGTCTCATTGCCTGTTGAAGTATATAGTACGTAAATCCTTGGTTACCCTATCCACATATTCCTGGAGCTGTCGGGCTCTACCCAAAAATATCTCCTGGTTCTCATTAGCGTCTGTATTACTGGAGGTCGCATTCCCGCGCGACTCTTCTTTGCTATCATCCAACTTTTCAAACATCGTTGCATCTGCTTCACTGTTTTCCGAATCGACAGTGCCCTGCCTGCTTGACTCTCCTTTGGCTAATAATCTGGCTGCCATATCTAAACCCTCCTCATACTTTCCATCTGTAAAATAGTAGTGTTCGGTTACACCACTCTGTATCATTTGACTATGGTAACTAACCCATTGCTTCTGAATCTCCGCTATTTCATTAAGAATCTTTCTAGTTAACTTACTAGCATCTAATTCTTCTATCTTCTTTAATCTTTTGTGCAACTCGTGTTGCTTTCCTAACAATTTTTCAGTTTTGGTAGGGAACATTTTTGTATGGTCGATAGTAAATTGCTTTCTTTTTTTTTAATATTAATTTATTTTTTGTATATTTATTTTTATATTACTATTGTCCTGGCAACTTGCTTAAAATATCATGAATTATATTTTTTTTGTTTAGTAAATTTTATATATATATTTTACTTTCCTACTCGATCATCGCAGTGATCTTCTACCTACCTAATGTTTCGCATAGCTTTACAGGCTATACTGCTATCGGACAGATTTAATTCCGCACGATTTCACAATATTTCTTACAATGTTTTTTTTTTTCAAACAATTTTAATTTGGGATGAGTTTACTTGTTTAGTGTTGGGCGCTCTTTGTAGCGCTACCGGTCCTACCGCATTCAGGGCCTAGCTTGTCGCGCTAGGCGTTGCCGGTGCTGGTCTTCGCACAGGCTGTTGGGGCGCCGATGCTGGTTTGTCTGCCAATGGGTAGGATTTGCCTCGCCTCCAGTCGTCTCTTCTCTGCAACTATTTTGTTGCTCTGCTGCTTGTGGTTGCCTACTTGCAACTATATTTGTGTATACATATACACTAATTTGTATTTTATAATTTTTTTTTATTTTCGATATTAGGGCTTCGAATACGCCACACACAAACTCCCGCCGCCGAGATTACTACAGTTGCTCCACTAGCCAAAACTGCCTTTAAAATCATACGCACGCGCTTTTTATTTATTAAGCAAAATTTTGCCTTTTATATTGTTGTATGTTGTATGCCAAATGAGCATATGCCCACAGTATTGTAGAGTATACAATATAACAAGTGGTCATATGCTCAACATTAAAGTAAGAGTAACATACCAACACTTTGTTGCTATGTTTATGCAACTATGATCCGCCACTTATGCGGACTGGCCGCTGAGCGTGGGATCGCTAGCGTAAGCACTTTTGACTATGTACCCTCTGTACATATATGCTAATACGTACAAACATATATACTGCAACACACTCTCTCTCTCTGCGAGCGCCCTAAGCGGCAGAATGTATTCAATACGTATAAGATGTATAGGCTAAAACTAAAATATGAATAAACTGTCCACACATTCTGGATGACGGCTCGAACAGAACAGTTGCGTTTTATTTTAACCAAAACGGATTTAACAAAAAACTTAATGCGCACATAACATGGCGACCGAGACATTTAAAAAAAAAAAAGAAATAAATTAATTAACATTTCAACATAAACTAAAAAAACACGAAAATAATTTGTGCAAATTGTGAAATGTATTTTCAATTGATTGCGAACCACTGTGCGCGCTATGAACAAAAATGAAACAAAACAAAAAGAAAAATTAATCTAGATACTGGAATTCATGTGATTTTTCTACTATCAACTCTTGGGTGCTGCTCCAAGGTGCACTCCCATAACACACATACGTTTCTCCAATTATTTACAAAAAAAAAAAAAAAAATTAATTGGAATTTAAAAACAATAATGAAAAAAAAAAATAATATGAAACATTAATATGAAACCAATTAAATCAACAACAAGATACTGATGTCCACGGAACCCTCCTTCAAGACCGCTGTTCCTAACGAACAAAGGGATTTGCCGACGTTGCAAGAGGCTTTGCAGGCAAATCCATTCGATGGACCACGGCCACTAACAATAGAGGAGTACAGGGCCCGGCAGCAGACGAGAATCCCCAAGAAGACGAAACGAGGCGGTGAGGTGAGACGCCTGCTCACCCAGAAAAGACTGCAGCAGGATTTGCTAAAGGCCAGCACCAACGAAGAAGACCGACAACGCTGCATAGAGCGTATTGAGGACATCAAAATTGAACTGCGCCAAAGAGCGCAGAAACGCAAGCGGGCCGCAGTAATGCGCAAGCCCTAACTTGCCATAGATTTAAAACTCTAATAAGCAAACTGAGGCACGAAAGTGCAGGTTGCGCCTACTAACCACTGTTAGGCTTTCTACTAAAAACACACGATTGGACAATTAATTGTTTAAATAAAAAATGTCAGCCAATCGTGTGTAACTAACACAACAATAACTTTTCCATGTCTCTGGCGCTGAGAATAAAACTCAGCAGCGTTAGAAAAATAGTTTCAAGAAAAATAATTTAAAAAAAAAAAAAAACAAAACTTTAAATGAAAAATAAAAAAAAAAAAAAAATTTTATATATATATATTCTTGAGTTAGTATTTTTTCTTTTTTTTCTATATGCACCCTAATGCGATTCCAAAAGACAGTAACATAGAAAAAGTTGACAATATGTTAGATCATGAATCTAAAGTAGCGGATTCAACCGCGAATGTCATAAATAATGTCGAAACTGTCTCGGTTGATTTGAAAATCATAACCTTAATGCTTGTAATAATTGTTATTCTTTTATTAACAAACGTTTTAACAAAACTATATAAGATGCACAATAAGTGCCTTAAGAAAAAATATTCCAGTAGGGCAGATAACCTAGATGTTGTTTAAGACGATAGACATAGTAGAAAAGTGTATAATAGAGAACCCAACTTTAGAATAAATTCTTTGATAATATTGAGTAAATATTACGAATTTATAAAAATTGGTGATTTCGAAGACGAAAATATAGATACTTTTAATTGTGCAGCAAGCCGATTAATAATATGTAACAACAAAATAGATGAAGTAAGTAAGTCGTCTCGCCGACTTAGGTATACCATACACCAGTAAAGCAAATATTTTAAATTTATTAAACAAATGCATTTTCACATGGTTTTTATTACAAGCATATCTTAGAATCTCCCTCACTCAAGTATACGAGCACCCTAGCGCCCCCACCAGCCAACGGCCAACTACGGCCTTATGGAAAAACGTTTATATGCATAACTTGGCTATTTTTTGTCCGATATTGATCAAATTTGGTAGTTTGCTGGGTATTAGTATCAAATTCAAGTGTGCTAAATTTGATTACAAAAGGTAGAAAATTACGTGAGATAATCGAGTTTTCACAAATTACGGGGGCGGAAAGGGGCGTGGCAAAATCGTTGCATTTACAGTATATGCGCATTTATTAAGCAAATACACATACCAAATTTGGTGTCTCTAGCTATTATAGTCTTTAAGAAAATCAAATTTGTTTAAATTTCGTGGGCGGAGGGGGGCGTGGCAAATTTTTTTTGCAACAAATTTGTGCGCGCCTTCTAAAGGATTAATCATACCAAATTTGATGTCTTTAGCTATTATAGTCTTTAAGAAAATCAAATTTGTTTAAATTCCGTGGGCGGAGGGGGGCGTGGCAAAAATTTGAAATAAACTTGACCACCGTAGGTTATACACGAGTCTACGTACCAAATTTGGTGACTCTAGCTCTTATAGTCTCTGAGATCTACGTGTTCATACGGACAGACGGACGGACGGACGGACGGACGGACGGACGGACGGACATGTCTATATCGACTCGGCTGTTGATCCCGATCAAGAATATATATACTTTATGGGGTCGGAAAAGCTTCCTTCTGCCTGTTACATACATTTTGGCGACTTTAATATACCATTTCACCCTATGGGTGTATGGTATAAAAAGGGCATAGTAATGAGTACATTACCATGTGTAATGGTAAAAACAGTAGAAGAAAACCATGACATACTTGGTTCTACAACAATAATTTTGGTACGATTGCACCGCTGAATGTTGTAGACAAAATATGGAGTGGAGTACGATAGCACGAAAGATTAATGATCATAAAGATAAATTTGAAAAATCTTTTAAATGTATTAACTCAGATAAAGTCATAAGACCGGAAACTTTGATAAACCATGCTCAAATACTGATAACACAGTATAATAACATATTATCAATAGTAAACAAAGTTAATGAGAAATTAGCAAAAGAGCATAGGCATCAGTGTGAAAAACTGATAAAATCATTGAAAATAAGATTGAACAATATTAGTACTAGACGAAATATTGTAATAGTAATTCCAGAAGATCAAAGTCAGCCAGCTGAATTTGACGAAAGCCAATTAGCAGATTTGGACGAGTCCAAACCAATTATTGATACTGAAAGTGATATCGATAGTGACATCGAAACACTTGAAGAAAGTACAATGGCTAACCAAGTGGAATTAGACAGGCAATATGTTAGACAGGTTTCCACTTCAGTTCCTGAATTTGATGGTAAAAAGTTATTATTAAACAGATTCCTAACTGCATTACGCATTGTGGAAAGAACTAAGGGAGACCAAGAGGATATAGCAGTTGAGGTTATAAAATCAAAAATAACCGGCACAATCCTCTATAAAGTAGAAAATGAAACCACTATTGCAGGGATAACCAGAGGGCCGGGGCTAACTTCGACCGCGTCAAAGTTTGTATACCCTTGCAAGTTTGTTAGTAACTCTTTTATCTAAACTAACTGTTTTATCTAAAAAGGGTAATGTTTGCGAAAGAACGGCCTTCAATCTTAGCATAGGATATAACGAACTTTCTGATGAAAGTCACTGTTTTCCACCGATCCTTCCTATGAGAGCTATATGATATAGTTACCCGATCTTTACCAAATTCGGCATAGTCATTAACAGATATATTAAACTGACAAATGTTAAATTTGAAAGCAATCGCATCAAAAGTAACGAAGTTATTGACAAAAGTCACTGTTTTTGACCGATCGTTCCTATGGGAGCTATATGATATAGTCACCCGATCTTGATCAAATTTGGCACAGTGGTTTATAGTTACAATAAACTTACTTATATTAAATTTCACGACAATAGCTTAAAAAGTAACGAAGTTATTGAGAAAAGTCACTGTTCGTGACTTTGCCGTTTGTATGGGAGCTATATGATATAGTCACCCGATCTTGATCAAATTTGGCACAATTATTAATAAGAACACAAAACTGACCAATACCAACTTTTATGGCAATTGGTGATAAAATAACAAAGTTTTTGAGAAAAGTCACTGTTCGTGACTTTGCCGTTTGTATGGGAGCTATATGATATAGTGGTCCGATCCGACTGAATCCGAGATATACAAACCCTGCAGTATATACAAGCCTACGTGCAAAATTTCAGCTTTGTAGCTCTTACGGTCTAGGAGGAGTTCGCATCGATCCAGACGGACGGACGGACGGACGGACGGACGGACGGACGGACGGACGGACGGACGGACGGACGGACGGACATGGTTATTTGAACTCGTCTCGTCGTGCTGATCAAGAATATATATACTTTATATGGTCGGAGATGCTTCGTTCTATGCGTTGCACACTTCTGACCAAAATTAATATACCCTTTTTGCAAGGGTATAATAAATAAGCTCAAAGAAAATGTAAAAGGAGAATCTCCTGACGTTTTAAAGGCGAAACTAATGAACATAAAACAAAAAGGCAAAACTGCTTCCCAGTATGCAACCGAAATGGATAATTTGCGGAAGCAACTGGAGGCAGCCTTTATTGATAACGGATTAGACCCAATCAATGCGGAAAAATTCTCTACAAGCGAGTCTGTTTCTGCAATGATTAAAAATTGCGAGCACGAAAAACTCAAAGTAATATTAGAAGCTGGAAACTTTGTAACTTTCAATGATGTAATGGGTAAATATATCCATTGCAGCACGGAAATGACTGGAAGTGCAAATACAGTATTATTTCAACGAGGCCGCAATAATAGAGGAGGTAGTAACCATTACCAAAGAGGTAGAGGCAATGGCCGCGGAAACTACAACTCCAACTATAACAATTACAATAACAGAAACAACAATAGAGGTGGTCGAGGTAATGGCCGAGGTAGAAATAATTACTACCGAGGTAACAGCCAAAACAGATACAATAGCAATACCGAAAACAATAATGTCCGAGTAGCCCAAGATGCTTCGGGAAACTCGCAGACACCTCCAGATACTCGAAATTAAAAAGTAAAATATATACTGTAAACTTAAGTCTCAATAATTTTGTATCATTTACAAATGTTCAAACAAATAAAATCATTACATTCCTAATTGATACAGGTGCAGATATTTCAATTATAAAAGAAAATTCCGATGTCTTTCATGACATACAATTCAATAAAATCATAGACATTCGAGGCATAGGTGAAGGAGTAATTAACTCCAAAGGACTAGCCTCAATTGAATTACAAACAGGGAAATACATTATTCCATATAAATTTCATTTACTACATTCAGATTTTGCAATCTCTTGCGATGGAATAATAGGACTAGATTTTATAAAGACTTTTAATTGCCAATTAGATTATAATAATTCAGAGGATTGGTTTATAATCAGACCTCCAAACCTAACGTATCCCATTAATGTACCGATAACATTTAGTTCTGGTAATAATTAAACACTTCCGCCAGCGAGATCCCAAGTGATACGCAAAATAGATTTGTCTTCAGAAGAAGAAAGCATTTTCATCCCAAATCAAGAAATCAAGCATGGTGTTTATATTGCAAACACTATTGCCCAAACCAAAAATACTTTTGTCCGATTTTTAAATACGACAGATAAATGCCAACTAGTAGGCATTAATAAAATAAAATTCGAACCGCTCTCAAAATACGATGTGGTTCAAACTTCAAATAACAATAGAACAGAGTCTGTTATTAGTAAACTAAAGAAAAATTTTCCAATCATGTTCAAAAAGCAACTTATGGAAATATGCACCGAGTATAGTGATGTGTTCGGACTTGAAACCGAACCAATCACAACCAACAACTTTTATAAACAAAAATTGAGACTTAAGGACGAAGAGCCAGTATATGTAAAAAACTATCGATGTCCGCATAGCCAAACCGAAGAAATTAAAAAACAAGTAGAAAAGTTAATTGAACAAAATATTGTTGAACCATCGATTTCACCTTACAATAGCCCACTCTTATTGGTCCCAAAGAAATCTCTTCCGGACTCTAAAGAGAAAAAATGGCGATTAGTAATTGACTATCGCCAAATAAAGAAAAAACTGCTATCAGATAAATTTCCACTCCCCAGAATTGACGATATTCTTGATCAACTGGGTAGAGCTAAATATTTTTCATGCCTTGACTTAATGTCAGGTTTCCACAAAATTGAACTTGAGGAAAGCTCAAGGAACATAACGTCTTTTTCAACAAACAATGGTTCATATCGCTTCACGAGATTACCATTTGGTTTAAAAATAGCACCTAATTAATTTCAGAGAATGATGACAATAGCATTCTCGGGTTTAGAGCCTTCACAAGCATTCCTTTATATGGATGATTTGATCGTTATTGGTTGTTCTGAACAACACATGCTTAAAAACCTAACAGACGTTTTTACACTTTGTAGAAAACACAATTTGAAATTACATCCAGAAAAATGTTCATTTTTCATGCATGAGGTGACATTTTTAGGTCACAGATGCACCGACAAAGGAATCTTACCAGATGATACAAAATTCGATGTTATTAATAACTATCCAGTCCCTACGGACGCAGACAGTGCTAGAAGATTCGTTGCATTTTGCAATTATTATAGACGTTTCATAAAAAACTTCGCCGAATACTCACGGCATATAACAAGATTATGCAAAAAGAATGTCCCATTCGAATGGACAGCGGAATGTGAAAAGGCATTCCAGTATTTAAAAACACAACTTGTTAAACCAACCTTGTTACAGTACCCAGATTTTAGCAAAGAATTTTGTATAATCACAGATGCAAGCAAGCACGCATGTGGAGCAGTTTTAACTCAAAACTATAATGGACTCCAACTCCCAGTTGCATATGCATCAAGAGCATTCACTAAAGGTGAAAGCAATAAAAGTACAACTGAACAAGAGCTAGCAGCAATACATTGTGCAATTTCAGACCATATATATATGGCAAACATTTCACAGTAAAAACTGATCATCGCTCCTTAACATATTTATTCTCGATGATAAACCCAAGTTCAAAATTAACTCGCATGCGACTCGAATTAGAAGAATACGATTTTACAGTAGAATATCTGAGAGGAAAAGATAATTTCGTGGCAGACGCTCTGTCCAGAATTACAATAACTGATTTAATTGATATGAATAAAAAAGTCCTGAAAGTCACTACCAGGAACCAAAGTAGACAACAAAATTTCTGCGCAGAAAACAAACAAGAACAATTGCCAAGGCAAAGTCTTGAAAAAGCTTCTAAGCCCAACGTATACGAAGTCATAACAAATGACGAGGTACGAAAAGTAGTGACCTTGCGAATGACAGATTCGAAATGTTTATTGAAACATGGGAAAAAAGTTATAGCGAGAATAAATGTTAGCGATTTATACTCCAATGGAATTCTAGACTTAGGTCAGTTTTTCCAAAGGCTTGAATGGCAAGCCGGTGTATATAATATCAGCCAACTAAAAGTGGCACCGAGCGAAAAGATCTATGAATCAATTTCGATAGATACTTTCAAACATATGGGCAACAAGAATTTAAAATCATTAAGAGTAGCGCTACTCAAGCCGGTGACCCAAATATACAATGAAAAAGAAAAAGAAGCTATATTGTCTACATTTCATGACGATCCAATTCAAGGAGGTCACACAGGCATAAATAAAACGATAACAAAAATAAAAAGACAATATTATTGGAAAAACATGACGAAACATGTAAAAGAGTACATTAATAAATGTCCAAAATGCCTGACGTCAAAAACGACGAAACACACGAGATCACCTATGATAATTACAGAAACTCCACAATATGCTTTCGACAAGGTGATATTAGACACAATTGATCCACTACCACGTTCGGAAAATGGGAATGAATACGCAATCACTTTAATATGTGATTTGACAAAGTATTTAGTAGCAATTCCTATTGCAAATAAAAAGTGCAACAACTGTCGCAAAAGCCATATTCGAATCTTTTATTCTGAAGTACGGTCCAATGAAGACGTTCATTACGGACATGGGAACAGAATACAAAAATTCCATTATAACTGACTTGTGCAGATATCTAAAAATAGATAACATAACATCTTCAGCACACCACCACCAGACATTAGGTACCGTTGAAAGAAGTCATAGGACATTCAACGAGTACATTCGTTCATATATTTCAGTAGATAAAACTGATTGGGACGTATGGTTACAGTATTTCGTGTATTGTTTTAACACAACACCATCTGTAACTCATAATTATTGTCCATATGAACTAGTATTTGGAAGACAGAATAACTTACCAATACAATTTAATAGCGTAGATAAAATAGAACCTATATATAATATAGAAGATTATTCTAAGGAAGTTAAATTTAGACTAGAAAACGCGTATAAGAGAGCTCGAATACTTTTAGAAAAAAATAAAATTAAACAGAAAGAAATAAACGATAAGAAAGTATTAGATTTTAAACTAGAAATAGGAGACCAAGTTTATTTGAAAAACGAAACAGGTCACAAACTAGAATCTTCTTATATAGGACGATTTGAGGTCATTAATATAGAAAAGAATAACAATATAATTATAAGAAATAAGAAAAATAAGGAACAAAAAGTTCATAAAGATAGATTAAAAAAGATAAATAAATAAAGAAAAAAAAAAAGATAAGAATATATAGTAATATATCCGCCTCTCCATCCACCCACATAACTTCGCCCCTTTCTTAAGTCTACAAAACGGATGTTTACTGCAACCGAGACTAAACAAAACTTTATAAACAAATCTGTCCCCCAAAAATCTTCCAGCGTGAGAATTCAACATTATAAACAAATCTGTCCCCAAAAAATCTTCCAAGCGTGAGAACGCTTAGTAGGCGAAATCAATAAGCCAATCAAAGTCCAGATCAAGATATCATCCGATCAAAAGCTCCCACTACTAACATAAAGCTTTCTAACCGAACTTTCAACATAATTGTAAACATCAAAAGCTTTCTAACCGAACTGTAAACATAATTGTATGAATAATGATAAGTTAGTTCTTAAGACGCATTCTTTAAATAAAGACCGTTTCTTTCGAGTTCGATAGATCCAATATTTTCTTTTTTTTTACTTATAAAGGAAATGGATTTATAATTGGCGCAGTCGGTAGGATAAAACGAAATATATTTAGTGCGTGCAAAACCTGTGTATAAGCGACCGTTACGGATATCTAATCTAAGGTTGCCTAATAAACCAGACCTTTTGTGTACCATTAAATAATTAAATGTGCGAAACTTGTGTCAAGCCACCGTTGTAGATATTAAATCTAAGGTTGGACCGTGATCGAGACTTTTTGTGCAAAAAAAAAATTCAAATAATAAGGAGCCGTAAGCAATTAAGGCCCAAAGCCCCCGAAAATTTTTTTTTTCGTTTTATCCGCAAAAGAACCTTTCGTGCAGTCAAAAGCGCGACATCGAATCCTGGAGTTTAAGTACAGTGTTGGAGGAAATAATAAAAACAACAACCTTCTTTGATTGTGAACTCTTTGTTTTCCAACGTTGGACAAATTATCCGAGATGTCCCTAG
Source organism: Drosophila paulistorum (assembly GCA_018152135.1). Lineage (NCBI taxonomy): Eukaryota > Metazoa > Arthropoda > Insecta > Diptera > Drosophilidae > Drosophila > Drosophila paulistorum. The sequence goes on along the minus strand of JAECXG010000363.1, from coordinate 78,280 downwards.
AAGAAACACACCTGAACCAGGCACTCACTATGCTTAGACAGTTGCCCAATTTCGATGGTGACGCTTCGACCTTGAGCACGTTTATACGGAGAGTTGATTATATTTTACAACTGTACCCGACGAGGGACGTCCGCCAACACAGTTTGATGTACGGCACTATAGAGATGCAGCTCACTGGAGAAGCACAACGGACATCACAACTATCGCAAGCCAACAATTGGACCGAGTTGCGGGCCGCCCTCATCAGCGAATATAAGGTGCAAACGCCCTATGAAGAACTACTACGACGGCTTTACCACACTTTTTTTGGAGGAAACCTTCGTAAGTTTATTGAAGATTTAGAACATAAGTCATTCATTATAATAAATAAGTTAGCATTAGAAGGCAACGCGGCCAACACCGTATTATACACAAATGCCATGAATAACACAATCAAAGATGTTATTATCAAAAGATTACCAGACAAGCTTTACATGACATTAGCAAAATTTGATATTTCTACAGTGTCTAATTTAAAGCAAGTAGCTCAGAGAGAAGGCCAATATGAAAATAGTTCCACCGAGAAACCCAAAACTAATAATCAGAGTACTTCAGGAAACTCAAACTACAGATCAAACCAAAATAATTCAGGGCAAACTTATTGTAGGCAAAGCAACCAATACAATAATTCAAATCCTACTCCCCAAAATAATCAACAGCTTCGAGAAGAATTTCAACAAAATCTTAATCAGGGCAGACAGGGAAATCCACTTAATCATCAGATTCAGAATCAACCCCAGAATCAAAATGCCCGTGGTAAATCAACCTACTAAAAGGCAAAGAGAAAGTACCAGTGGTCAGAATAGAATGGACTGGTCCGAAAATTTTCATCAATCAGCCTCGGATCAGACAGTTCAAACAGAACCAATGAACCAAACAGATCAACCGAGTACGTCCAATCAAACCCCTATATCCAACTAAAAATCAATAACATCCCCTTAAAGTGTGTCATAGATACAGGCTCTTCAATAAATATTATCAACAAAAATTATTTCAATTTTCCAGAAACCTCAGAAAATTTAAATGTTCAAACAATAAAAGGAATAATAGAGCGTAATAAATACGTATCTTTTGCACCAAGCAAACTTTGCCCCAACCATCAAAAATTTTATTGCCATACATTTTCATCAACATACGACATACTATTAGGTAGAAAATATCTCAAAGCATGTCAAGCCGTTATAAACTATGAAGAAAATAGTGTGACAGTATCAAATCATAAATTTTATTTCAAATTCACTAATAAAGAAGAAGGAAAAGAAAAATCAATACCTTATCCTCCCCCAGAGTTCAAATATGAAGCGTTCACAGAAGAAATAAATAACAGTATCGAGGAAAAAAATGAATTTAGACTCGATCACTTAAATTCAGAAGAAGTAGAAAAGTTTAAGAAAATATTGCATGAATTTAGCGATATCCAGTATAGGAAAGGTGAAAATTTGACCTTTACTAGTACCATAAAGCATAACATCAGAACCAAGCACGAGGACCCAATATACAAACACCCATACAAATACCCACAAATCTTTGACGAAGAAGTCAATAAACAAATTAATGAAATTATAGAATCACCCTATTGTTCTCCAATCTGGATTGTACCCAAAAAAGAGGACGCATCCAAGGAAAAAAAGTTCCGTTTAGTAATTGACTATCGTAGTCTAAATGAGATCACTATCGATGACAAGTTCCCAATACCGGTAATGGATGAAATATTAGACAAACTTGGAAAATGTCAATATTTCACAACCATTGACCTCGCCAAAGGATTCCATCAAATCCAAATGGATACCAAATCAATCGAAAAAACCGCCTTTTCCACTAAACATGGTCATTACGAATACACACGAATGCCATTTGGGCTGAAAAATGCACCAGCCACGTTCCAAAGGTGTATGAATAATTTACTAGAAGACCTAATCTATAAAGATTGTTTAGTCTACTTAGACGATATAATTGTTTATTCCACCTCATTAGAAGAACATTTGGCATCACTAAAAAGAGTCTTTGCAAAATTGCGCAACGCTAATCTAAAACTACAATTAGATAAATGCGAATTCTTGAAAAAGGAAACAGAATTTTTAGGTCACGTCATAACTACAGAAGGCATCAAACCAGACCCAGATAAAGTCAAAGCAATTCAAAAATTTCCGATTCCTAAAACCCCAAAAGAAATAAAATCATTCTTAGGATTATGCGGATTCTTCCGCAAATTCATACCAAACTTTGCACATATTGCAAAACCTTTAACTCTTGGGTTGGCCAAAATAAACATAGACGACCCAGATTATATTTCATCCTTCGAAAAACTAAAATGTCTCCTTATGAACGATCCCATACTTGCATATCCCGATTTCAAAAAACCATTCTTTCTAACCACAGACGCTAGCAATATAGCTTTAGTTGCGTTCATCTCACAGGACCATAGACCTATTTCTTATGCTAGTAGAACACTCAATGAACATGAACTTAATTATTCAGCCATAGAAAAGGAACTACTATCTATGGTATGGGCAACCAAATATTTTAGACCATACCTCTTCGGCAGACCTTTTGAGATCCTAAGTGATCATAAACCCCTTGTATGGTTGGAAAATATCAAAGAACCTAACATGAAACTACAGAGATGGAAGATAAAACTAAACGAATTCGATTATAAAATAAAGTACTTACCAGGAAAAGAAAATTACGTGGCAGACGCCCTATCTAGAATAAAACTAGATGAAAATCTTTTAGGTGAAGAAACAAGTAGTTCTAGAGCCACAGTACATAGTGCTCAAGAAGATAATGAAAACCTAATAGCCATTTCAGAAAAACCTCTAAATTTCTACAACCGTCAAATAGAATTCACTAAATGCAATGAAAATAAAATTAATGTTTCTCACTATTTTCACAAAACTAAGATAGAAATATCATATGTGGAAATGACCAATCAGTTTGCTAAAGAAATTATCAAAATATATTTATGCTCAAAAAACAATGCACTTTACATCGAAAATGACTTAGATTTTCAAACACTCCAAGAAGCTTATCTTGAAATAATTAGTCAGGACAGCCAAACAAAAACTTTAAGAACCACTTACAAATTAAAAGACATTCCTACTTATGCAGAATTCCAAGAAATTATACTAAAGAACCATAAATCACTACTTCATCCAGGTATCACTAAAACTCAAAACTGGTTTAAAGAGGAATACTATTATCCAGACTATCAAAAACTAATTCAAAACTTCATTAATGAATGCCATATATGCAATTTATCGAAATCAGAAAATCGAAATACTAAATTAACCTTTGAAACCACCCCAGAGATATTTAACACTAGAGAAAAATACGTGATGGATTTCTATTTAATCGACAACCAACAATTTTTATCTTGCATAGATATTTATTCAAAGTACGCGACTTTAGTCGAAGTTAAAAGTCGAGATTGGCTTGAAACAAAAAGGGCAATCATAAAAATTTTTAACGATATGGGTAAACCCTCAGAAATCAAAGCAGATAAGGACTCAGCCTTTATTTGTATAGCACTTCAAAATTGGCTACAATCAGAAAACGTTAATATAAGTATAACATCGAGCAAAAATGGCGTTTCAGACGTCGAAAGATTTCACAGAACCGTAAACGAAAAACTAAGAATTATTAATGCAGAATCTAGCATAGAAGACAAACAAACTAAATTTGAAACTATCCTTTACACATATAACCATAAGACTAAACATCTAACGACAAACAGAACACCAGCGGATATCTTTATTTACGCAGGCACACCTCTTTATAATACGCAAGCTAATAAAGTAAAACAAATTGATAAACTAAATGAAATTAGGCACGATTTTGAGATAAATACAGAATATAAACAAGCCCCCTTAGTTAGATCAAAAACGACAACACCCTTTAAGAAAACAGGAGAAGTTACCCAAGTTGACGACAAACATTATATTGAAACAAACCGAGGTAGACAAACAACACACTACAAATCAAAATTTAAAAGAAAAAGAAAACTCATCAAAGTAAATATACTAATTAATTTCAGAAATCCCAACATTACTATTTCTACTCTTATCAATGGTACACTCAACGCATAATCAAAGTATTGAAATTAATCCCATAAAGGCACCTAACGGATATCTTGTATTCAAAACAGGATTTACCCTCAGATTTCGAATATCATTACCTAACTGTAAATTTAACCAACTTACAAAACACCTACAACAACCTAATAGAGCAGTCAGAACCATTTAAGAACAAGGTCCACATTCACTATTTAGTTGAAAAACTAAATCGCGAAATGAACGGCATAAAAATAATAAAGAGAAATAAGCGAGGACTTATTAACATAATAGGTACAGCACATAAATATCTTTTCGGCACTTTAGATCAAAATGATAAAGAAGAGCTTGAACAAAAAATTGATAGTCTATCAGCAAATAGCGCACAAAATAATGAACTTAATCATATTATCGAAGCAGTCAACAAAAATATAGAACTCCTGAATAACCTTACTCTTAATCAAGATGCAGACAAAAAATTAAATCTACTAATGTTCAATTTAGAGCATTTTACAGAATACATAGAAGACATAGAACTAGGAATGCAGTTGACAAGATTAGGTATATTCAATCCAAAACTTTTAAATCATCAAGAAATATTTAACATAAATACAGAAAAACTTTTAAACATAAAAACATCTACTTGGTTAAAATCAGACACGAATGAAATATTCATAATTTCACATATACCCAGGAAAATATCTAAAACATCACTATTTAAAATTATAGCCTATCCAGACGAAAATAATAACACCTTGACAGAAAACATTCAAGAAACTTACTATATTCAAGACAATAAAATTTATGCAAAATCAACCAAAAAACAAGAAATAAATGAATGTATAATTGGCATTATTACACAAAAACCAGCAGAATGCAAATACACAAAAATATTTAAGACAAACCTAATTAGTTATGTAGAACCCAATATTATCGTAACTTGGAACTTGCCCAAAACAAATTTAAAACAAAATTGTAACCAGAACAAAATATTCATAGAAGGAAATAATATAATAAAAATATACGACTGTATTATGCAGCTAAATGAAATATCAATAGTAAACACATTACAAGATTATACCCAAAACATTTACGTAACCAACAATGTAACGAAACTAGAACCAATCTCTTACATCCACACTAAACAAATCATTTCTGAAAAAACTGCTTATAACAAAATATTCAACATAATAACTACAACAACATTTGTAATTACACTAATAAGTTTAACCTTATATCTTATCTATAAATTTAAGTCAATATCAAAAAAAAATAATTATTACACAAATTAAGAATGAAACTTTTGTACGACCAATTGACTCAGATTTTAACAATCCCGTTTTGCATGAACTTTCACCATGCCAAGAAATCTCACTTGCAACACCGCAAGCACTGCCAAGTCTATACCCTGTATTTCCCGCCTGAGCACAGGCTATTTTCTACGTGTTGGGGGAGTAATATATCCGCCTCTCCATCCACCCACATAACTTCGCCCCTTTCTTAAGTCTACAAAACGGATGTTTACTGCAACCGAGACTAAACAAAACTTTATAAACAAATCTGTCCCCCAAAAATCTTCCAGCGTGAGAATTCAACATTATAAACAAATCTGTCCCCAAAAAATCTTCCAAGCGTGAGAACGCTTAGTAGGCGAAATCAATAAGCCAATCAAAGTCCAGATCAAGATATCATCCGATCAAAAGCTCCCACTACTAACATAAAGCTTTCTAACCGAACTTTCAACATAATTGTAAACATCAAAAGCTTTCTAACCGAACTGTAAACATAATTGTATGAATAATGATAAGTTAGTTCTTAAGACGCATTCTTTAAATAAAGACCGTTTCTTTCGAGTTCGATAGATCCAATATTTTCTTTTTTTTTACTTATAAAGGAAATGGATTTATAATTATATATATATACATATTGAAAAAAAAAATTTTTAATATAATTATTTCTAAATTACAAAAAAAAGAAAAAAACATTTTTATTGATTAAAAGAAAAAAAATTAAAATTAAAAATATACAACATAGTATTTAAGAAAAAGAAATAAATAACTACATAATATTACGTTATTCTTTTAAAAAGGGAGGTGTTGTATGTTGTATGCCAAATGAGCATATGCCCACAGTATTGTAGAGTATACAATATAACAAGTGGTCATATGCTCAACATTAAAGTAAGAGTAACATACCAACACTTTGTTGCTATGTTTATGCAACCATTCATAGTAATAATATGATCCGCCACTTATGCGGACTGGCCGCTGAGCGTGGGATCGCTAGCGTAAGCACTTTTGAGTATGTACCCTATGTACATATATGCTAATACGTACAAACATATATCCTAAGCGGCAGAATGTATTCAATACATATAAGATGTATAGGCTAAAACTAAAATATGAATAAACTGTCCACACATTCTGGATGACGGCTCGAACAGAACAGTTGCGTTTTATTTTAACCAAAACGGATTTAACAAAAAACTTAATGCGCACATAACAATATTATACTCTGTCTCTTACCACTGGTGGGGGAAAACAAGAGTTATTTTATTTTGCTAACTTTAGCTGATCTTAGCATTTACACTTGCATAAGAATTCAGACTTACAGGAGCTGATTTACCCTCTGAGTCTCTTACCACTGGTGGGGGAAAACTACAGAGTTCCTTTTTCTCGAAGGACCAAAATGAATCCGGTTCGAAGGACCAAAATGAATCCGGTTCGAAGGACCAAAATGAATCCGGCTCGAAGGACCAAAATGAATAGGGACTCCCGGAGGAAGGAAAATAACCCAATCTTCATTCGTTGAATTCAAAATATGAACTGATTTAATTTACAAAAGTACGGAGTTTATATAGGATTATCTTAGGCTCTAGGAGGTAACAATTGTTGTTTTAAAAATACTTATTCTAATGCCCCACGTTCTCGGGGGTTGAAAATTATTTATATTTCATGCTCAGCGCTGGTTGATACCGCACTGCTGTTATCATCTTAAGTGTTTTTCCACAGAGTGTGGATGCATGTTTTGTTTGGTATTAGGCAGCCGCCATTTTGCTTCTTATAGCCGCCATTCTTTATATTACAGCTATACCAGCTGATGGAACCGTTCTACTACCGCAATTTTAAGTCTTATAGCCGCCATTCTTTATATTACAGCTACAACAGTTAAACAAGTTGATGGAACCATAATCGGGCATCCATTTTGACTCTTATAGCCACCATCCTTTATATAACAGCTATACAAGCTGCTGGGACCATTTCACAGATGCCATTTTGAGTCTTACAGCCGCCATCTTTTATATAAGAGCTTAACAATCTAGTGCCATCCTTTATATAACAGCTATACAATCTGCTGGAACCATTCTACAACCACCATTTTGAGTATTATAGCCGCCATCCTTTATGTAACAGGTATACAAGCTGCTGGAACCGTTCTACTGACGCCATTATGAGTCTCATAGCCGCCATCCTTTATATAACAGCTATATAAGCTGCTGGAACCATAATACACCCGACATTTTGAGTCTTATGGCCGTCATCCTTTACATAATAGCTTTAGAAGCTGCTGGAACCGTAATACTGCCTCCATTTTAATCCATATTTTATATAACAGATATACAAGCTGCTGAAACCTTTTTACAGCCGCCATTTTGCTTCTTATAGCCGCCATCCTTTATATAACAGTTATACCAGCTGATGGAACCGCTCTACTACCGCAATTTTAGGTCTTATTGCCGCCATTCTTTATATTACAGCTATAACAGTTAAACAAGTTGATGGAACCAGAATCGGGGCTCCACTATGAGTCTTATAGCCACTATCCTTCATATAACAGCTATACAAGCTGCTGGGACCATTTTACAGCCGCCATTTTGAGTCTTATAGCCGCCATTCTTTATATAACAGCTATACAAGCTACTGGATCCGTAATACTGTAGCCATTTTGAGTCGTATAGTTGCCATCGTTTCTATAACAGCTATACAAGCTGCTGGTACCATTCAACAACCGCCATTTTGAGTCTTATAGCCGCCATCCTTTATATAACAGTTATACCAGCTGATGGAACCGTTCTACTACCGCAATTTTAAGTCTTATAGCCGCCATTCTTTATACTACAGCTATAACAGTTAAACAAGTTAATGGAACCATAATCGGTCCTCCACTTTGACTCTTATAGCCACTATCCTTTATATAACAGCTATACAAGCTGCTGGGACCATTTTACAGCCGCCATTTTGAGTCTTATAGCCGCCATTTTTTATATAACAACTATACAAGCTGCTGGATCCGTAATACTGCCGCCATTTTGAGTCATATAGCCGCCATCGTTTCTATAACAGCTATACAAGCTGCTGGTACCATTCTACAACCGCCATTTTGAGTCTTATAGCCGCCATCCTTTATATCATAGCTAAACAAGCTACTGGATCCGTAATACTGCCACCATTTTGAGTCGTATAGCCGCCATCGTTTCTATAACAGCTATACAAGCTGCTGCAACCATAATACAGCCGCCATTTTCGTTCTTATAGCCGCCATTCTTTATATAACAGCTATACAAGCTGCTGGAACCGTTCTAATGCCGCCATTTTGAGTCTCAAAGCCGCCATTCTTTGTATAACAGCTAAACAAGCTGCTGGAACCATTCTACAAACGCCAATTTGAGTCTTATAGCCGCCATACTTTACACCATAGCTATACAATCTGCCATCCTTTACATCATAGCTATACCAGCTGCTGGATCCGTAATACTGCCGCCATTTTGAGTCGTATAGCCGCCATCGTTTCTATAACAGCTATACAAACTGCTAGAACCATAATACAGCCACCATTTTGAGTCTTATGGCCGCCATACACAACAGCTATCGAATGTGCTGAAATCGTAATACTGCCGCCATTTTGAGTCTTATAGCAGCTATCCTCTACATAACAGCTATACAAGTTGATGGAACCATAATCGGGCCTCCATTTTGACTGTTATAGCCGCCATCATTTTTATAACAGCTATACAACCTGCTGGAACCATAATACAGCCGCCATTTTGAGTCTTATAGCCGCCATTTTTTATACAACAGCTATCGAATGTGCTGGAACCGTAATACTGCCGCAATTTTGCGTCTTATAGCAGCTATCCTCTACATAACAGCTAAACAAGTTGAATTTTATAGCCGCCATCCTTTACATCATAGCTATACCAGCTGCTGGATCCGTAATACTGCCGCCATTTTTAGTCGTATAGCCGCCATCCTTTATATAACAGCTGCTGGGACCATTTCACAAATGCCATTTTGAGTCTTATAGCCGCCATCTTTTATATAAGAGCTTAACAATCTAGTGACATCCTTTATATAACAGCTATACAATCTGCTGGAACCATTCTACAACCGCCATTTCGAGTATTATAGCCGCCATCCTTTATGTAACATGTATACAAGCTGTCTTATAGCCACTATCCTTTATATAACAGCTATACAAGCTGCTGGGACCATTTTACAGCCGCCATTTTGAGTCTTATAGCCGCCATCCTTTATGTTACAGGTATACAAACTGCTGGAACCGTTCTACTGACGCCATAATGAGTCTCATAGCTGCCATCCTTTATATAACAGCTATACAAGCTGCTGGAACCATAATACACCCGACATTTTGAGTCTTATGGCCGTCATCCTTTACATAATAGCTTTAGAAGCTGCTGGAACCGTAATACTGCCTACATTTTGATCCATATTTTATATAACAGCTATACAAGGAACCATTCTACAACCGCTATTTTGAGTATTATAGCCGCCATCCTTTATATATCAAATACACAACCTGCTGGAACCATAATACAGCCGCGATTTTGAGTCTTATGGCCGCCATTTTTTACACAACAGCTATTGAATGTGCTGGAACCGTAATACTGCCGCGATTTTGAGTCTTATAGCAGCTATCCTTTACATAACAGATATACAAGTTGATGGAACCATAATCGGGCCTCCATTTTGACTCTTATAGCCACCATCTTTTATATAAGAGCTTAACAATCTAGTGCCATCATTATATAACAGCTATACAATCTGCTGGAACCATTCTACAACCGCCATTTTGAGTATTATAGCCGCCATCCTTTATGTAACAGGTATACAAGCTGCTGGAACCGTTCTACTGACGCCATTATGAGTCTCATAGCCGCCATCCTTTATATAACAGCTATACAAGCTGCTGGCCGTCATCCTTTACATAATAGCTTTAGAAGCTGCTGGAACCGTAATACTGCCACCATTTTGATCCATATTTTATATAACAGCTATACAAGCTGCTGAAACCTTTTTACAGCCGCCATTTCGCTTCTTATAGCCGCCATCCTTTATATAACAGTTATACCAGCTGATGGAACCGTTCTACTACCGCAATTTTAAGTCTTATTGCCGCCATTCTTTATATTACAATAATAACAGCTAAACAAGTTGATGGAACCATAATCGGGCCTCCACTTTGACTCTTATAGCCACTATCCTTTATATAACAGCTATACAAGCTGCTGGTACCATTCTACAACCGCCATTTTGAGTCTTATAGCCGCCATCCTTTATATCATAGCTATACAAGCTGCTGGATCCGTAATACTGCCGCCATTTTGAGTCGTATAGCCGCTATCGTTTCTATAACAGCTATAGAAGCTGCTGCAACCATAATACAGCCGCCATTTTCGTTCTTAGCCGCCATTCTTTGTATAACAGCTAAACAAGCTGCTGGAACCATTCTACAAACGCCAATTTGAGTCTTATAGCCGCCATACTTTACACCATAGCTATAAAATCTGCTGGATCCGTTATACTGCCGCCTTTTTGAGTCGTATAGCCGCTATCGTTTCTATTACAGCTATAAAAGCTGCTGCAACCATAATTCAGCCGTTATTTCGTTCTTATAGCCGCCATCATTTATATAACAGCTACACACCAGCTATTGAATGAGCTGGAACCGTAATACTCCCGCGATTTTGAGTCTTATAGCAGCTATCCTTTACATAACAGCTATACAAGTTGATGGAACCATAATCGGGCCTCCATTTTGACTCTCAAGCTGCTGAAACCTTTTTACAGCCGCCATTTTGCTTCTTATAGCCGCCATTCTATATATAACAGTTATACCAGCTGATGGAACCGTTCTACTACCGTAATTTTAAGTCTTATAGCCATTCTTTATATTATAGCTATAACAGTTAAACAAGTTGATGGAACCATAATCGGGCCTCCACTATGACTCTTATAGCCACTATCCTTTATATAACAGCTATACAAGCTGCTGGGACCATTTTACAGCCGCCATTTTGAGTCGTATAGCCGCCATCGTTTCTATAACAGCTATACAAGCTGCTGCAACCATAATACAGCCGCCATTTTCGTTCTTATAGCCGCCATCGTTTATATAACAGCAATACAAGCTGCTGGAACCGTTCTAATGCCGCCATTTTGAGTCTCATTACCGCCATTCTTTGTATAACAGCTATACAAGCTGCTGGAACCATTCTACACCATAGCTATAAAATCTGCTGGATCCGTTATACTGCCGTCTTTTTGAGTCGTATAGCCGCCATCGTTTCTATTACAGCTATAAAAGCTGCTGCAACCATAATTCAGCCGTTATTTCGTTCTTATAGCCGCCATCATTTATATAACAGCTACACACCAGCTATTGAATGAGCTGGAACCGTAATACTGCCGCGATTTTGAGTCTTATAGCAGCTATCCTTTACATAACAGCTATACAAGTTGATGGAACCATAATCGGGCCTCCATTTTGACTCTCAAGCTGCTGAAACCTTTTTACAGCCGCCATTTTGCTTCTTATAGCCGCCATCCTTTATATAACAGTTATACCAGCTGATGGAGCCGCTCTACTACCGCAATTTTAGGTCTTATTGCCGCCATTCTTTATATTACAGCTATAACAGTTAAACAAGTTGATGGAACCATAATCGGGGCTCCACTATGACTCTTATAGCCACTATCCTTCATATAACAGCTATACAAGCTGCTGGGACCATTTTACAGCCGCCATTTTGAGTCTTATAGCCGCCATCCTTTATATAACAGCTATACAAGCTACTGGATCCGTAATACTGTAGCCATTTTGAGTCGTATAGTTGCCATCGTTTCTATAACAGCTATACAAGCTGCTGGTACCCTTCAACAACCGCCATTTTGAGTCTTATAGCCGCCATCCTTTATATAACAGTTATACCAGCTGATGGAACCGTTCTACTACCGCAATTTTAGGTCTTATAGCCGCCATTCTTTATACTACAGCTATAACATTTAAACAAGTTAATGGAACCATAATCGCTCCTCCACTTTGACTCTTATAGCCACCATCCTTTATATAACAGCTATACAAGCTGCAGGGACCATTTTACAGCGGCCATTTTGAGTCTTATAGCCGCCATTTTTTATATAACAGCTATACAAGCTGCTGTATCCGTAATACTGCCGCCATTTTGAGTCCTATAGCCGCCATCGTTTCTATAACAGCTATACAAGCTGCTGGTACCATTCTACAACCGCCATTTTGAGTCTTATAGCCGCCATCCTTTATATCATAGCTATACAATCTGCTGGATCCGTAATACTGCCACCATTTTGAGTCGTATAGCCGCCATCGTTTCTATAACAGCTATACAAGCTAGTGCACCCATAATACAGCCGCCATTTTCATTCTTATAGCCGCCATCCTTTATATAACAGCTATACAAGCTGCTGGAACCGTTCTAATGCCGCCATTTTGAGTCTCAAAGCCGCCATTCTTTGTATAACAGCTAAACAAGCTGCTGGAACCATTATACAATGCCAATTTGAGTCTTATAGCCGCCATACTTTACACCATAGCTAAACAATCTGCTGGATCCGTTATACTGCCGCCTTTTTGAGTCATATAGCCGCCATCGTTTCTATTACAGCTATAAAAGCTGCTGCAACCATAATACAGCCGTATTTTCGTTCTAATAGCCGCCATCATTTATATAACAGCTACACACCAGCTATTGAATGAGCTGGAACCGTAATACTGCCGCGATTTTGAGTCTTATAGCAGCTATCCTTTACATAACAGCTATACAAGTTGATGGAACCATAATCGGGCCTCCATTTTGACTCTCAAGCTGCTGAAACCTTTTTACAGCCGCCATTTTGCTTCTTATAGCCGCCATTCTTTATATAACAGTTATACCAGCTGATGGAACCGTTCTACTACCGCAATTTTAAGTCTTATAGCCGCCATTCTTTATATTACAGCTACAACAGTTATACAAGTTGATGGAACCATAATCGGGCCTCCACTATGACACTTATAGCCACTATCCTTTATATAACAGCTATACAAGCTGCTGGGACCATTTTACAGCCGCCATTTTGAGTCTTATAGCCGCCATTTTTTATATAACAGTTATACAAGCTGCTGGATCCGTAATACTACCGCCATTTTGAGTCGTATAGCCGCCATCGTTTTTATAACAGCTATACAAGCTGCTGCAACCATAATACAGCCTCCATTTTCGTTCTTTTAGCCGCCATCCTTTATATAACAGCTATACAAGCTGCTGGAACCGTTCTAATGCCGCCATTTTGAGTCTCATTGCCGCCATTCTTTGTATAACAGCTATACAAGCTGCTGGAACCATTCTACAAGCGCCAATTTGAGTCTTGTAGCGGCCATCCTCTACATCATAGCTATACAATCTGCTGAATCCGTTATACTGCCGCCTTTTTGAGTCGTATAGCCGCTATCGTTTCTATTACAGCTGTACAAGCTGCTGCAACCATAATTCAGCCGTTATTTCGTTCTTATAGCCGCCATCATTTATATAACAGCTACACAACAGCTATTGAATGTGCTAGAACCGTAATACTGCCGCGATTTTGAGTCTTATAGCAGCTATCCTTTACATAACATCTATACAAGTTGATGGAATCATAATCGGGCTCCATTTTGACTCTTATAGCCACCATCCTTTATACAACAGCTATACAAGCTGCTGGGACCATTTCACATATGCCATTTTGAGTCCTATAGCCGCCATCGTTTATATAAGAGCTTAACAATCTAGTCCCATCCTTTATATAACACCTATACAATCTGCTGGAACCATTCTACAACCGCCATTTGGAGTACTATAGCCGCCATCCTTTATATAACAGGTACACAAGCTGCTGGAACAGTTTTACTGATGCCATTTTGAGTCTCATTGCCGCCATCCTTTATATAACAGATATACAAGCTGCTGGAACCATAATACTGCCGCCATTTTGAGTCTTATGGCCGTCATCCTTTACATAATAGCTATAGAAGCTGCTGGATCCGTAATACTGCCGCCATTTTGAGTCTTATAGCCGCAATCCTTTACATCATAGCTATACAATCTGCTGGATCCGTTATACTGCCGCCTTTTTGAGTCGTATAGCCGCCATCGTTTCTATTACAGCTATACAAGCTGCTGCAACCATAATACAGCCGTATTTTCGTTCTCAAGCTGCTGAAACCTTTTTACTGCCGCCATTTTGCTTCTTATAGCCGCCATCCTTTATATATCAGGTTTACCAGCTGATGGAACCGTTCTACTACCGCAATTTTAAGTCTTATAGCCGCCATTCTTTATATTACAAGTATAACAGCTAAACAAGTTGATGGAAGCATAATCGGGCCTCCACTTTGACTCTTATAGCCACTATCCTTTATATAACAGCTAAACAAGCTGCTGGGACCATTTTACAGCCGCCATTTTGAGACTTATAGCCGCCATCCTTTATATAACAGATATAGATATACATAATAGCTTTAGAAGCTGCTGGAACCGTAATACTGACTCCATTTTGATCCATATTTTATATAACAGCTATACAAGCTGCTGAAATCTTTTTACAGCCGCCATTTTGCTTCTTATAGCCGCCATCCTTTATATAACAGTTATACCAGCTGATAGAACCGTTCTACTACCGCAATTTTAAGTCTTATAGCCGCCATTCTTTATACTACAGCTATAACAGTTAATAACCATAATCGGTCCTCCACTTTGACTCTTATAGCCACTATCCTTTATATAACAGATATACAATTTGCTGGATCCGTAATACTGCCGCCATTTTGAGTCGTATAGCCGCCATCATTTCTATAACAGCTATACAAGCTGCTGGTACCATTCTACAACCGCCATTTTCGTTCTTATAGCCGCCACCTTTATATAACAGCTATACAAGCTGCTGGAACCGTTCTAATGCCGCCATTTTGAGTCCCAAAGCCGCCATTCTTTGTATAACAGCTAAACAAGCTGCTGGAACCATTCTACAAGCGCCAATTTGAGTCTTATAGCTGCCATCCTTTACATCATAGCTGTACAATCTGCTGGATCCGCTATACTTTTGCCATTTTGAGTCGTAGAGCCGCCATCGTTTCTATTACAGCTGTACAAGCCGCTGCAACCATAATACAGCCGCCATTTTCGTTCTTATAGCCGCCATTCTTTATATAAAATCTATACAAGCTGCTAAAACCATTCTACAACCGCCATTTTGAGTCTTATAGCCGCCATCCTTTACATCATAGCTATACCAGCTGCTGGATCACTAACACTGCCGCCATTTTGAGTCGTATAGCCGCCATCGTTTCTATAACAGCTATAGAAGCTGCTAGAACCATAATACAGCCGCCATTTTCGTTCTTATAGCCGCCATCCTTTATATAACAGCTATACAAGCTGCTGGATCCGTAATACTGCCGCCATTTTAAGTCGTATAGCCGCCATCGTTTCTATAACAGCTATACAAGCTGCAGCAACCATAATTTAGCCGCCATTTTCGATCTTATAGCCGCCATCCTTTATATAACAGCTACACAAGCTGCTGGAACCGTTCTAATGCCGCCATTTTCAAACTCAAAGCCGCCATTCTTTGTATAACAGCTATACAAGCTGCTGGATTCGTAATACTGCCGCCATTTTGAGTCGTACAGCCGCCATCATTTCTATAACAGCTATACAAGCTGCTGCAACCATAATACAGCCGCCATATTCGTTCTTATAGCCGCCATCCTTTACATCATAGCTATACAATCTGCTGGATCCGTTATACTGCCGCCTTTTTGAGTGGTATAGCCGCCATCGTTTCTATTACAGCTATACAAGCTGCTGGGACCATTTTACAGCCGCCATTTTGAGTCTTATAGCCGCCATCCTTTATATAACAGATATACAAGGTGCTGTATCCGTAATACTGCCGCCATTTTGAGTTGTATAGCCGCCATCGTTTCTATAACAGCTATACAAGCTGCTGGTACCATTCTACAAGCGCCAATTTGAGTCTTATAGCCGCCATCCTTTACATCATAGCTCTACAATCTGCTGGATCCGTTATACTGCCGCCTTTTTGAGTGGTATAGCCACTATCCTTTATATAACAGCTATACAAGCTGCTGGGACCATTTTACAGCCGCCATTTTGAGTCTTATAGCCGCCATCCTTTATATAACAGATATACAAGGTGCTGTATCCGTAATACTGCCGCCATTTTGAGTTGTATAGCCGCCATCGTTTCTATAACAGCTATACAAGCTGCTGGTACCATTCTACAACCGCCATTTTGAGTCTTATAGCCGCCATCCTTTATATTACAGCTATACAAGCTGCTGGATCCGTAATACTGCCGCCATTTTGAGTCGTACAGCCGCCATCATTTCTATAACAGCTATACAAGCTGCTGCAACCATAATACAGCCGCCATATTCGTTCTTATAGCCGCCATCCTTTACATCATAGCTATACAATCTGCTGGATCCGTTATACTGCCGCCTTTTTGAGTGGTATAGCCGCCATCGTTTCTATTACAGCTATACAAGCTGCTGCAACCATAATACAGCAGTATTTTTGTTCTTATAGCCGCCATCATTTATATAACAGCTACACAACAGCTATTGAATGTGATGGAACCGTAATACTGCCACGATTTTGAGTCTTATAGCAGCTATCCTTTAAATAACAGCTATACAAGATGATGGAACCATAATCGGGCCTCCATTTTGACTCTCAAGCTGCTGAAACTTTTTACAGCCGCCATTTTGCTTCTTATAGCCGCCATCCTTTATATACCAGGTTTACCAGCTGATGGAACCGTTCGACTACCTCAATTTTAAGTCTTATAGCCGCCATTCTTTATATTACAGGTATAACAGCTAAACAAGTTGATGGAAGCATAATCGAGCCTCCACTTTGACTCTTATAGCCACTATCCTTTATATAACAGCTATACAAGCTGCGGGGACCATTTTATAGCCGCCATTTTGAGTCTTATAGCCGCCATCCTTTATATCATAGCTATACAAGCTGCTGGATCCGTTATACTGACACCATTTTCAGTCGTATTGCCGCCATCGTTTCTATAACAGCTACTCGAGCTGCTGCAACCGTTCTACTGCCGCTATTTTGAGTCTTGTAGCCGCCATCTTTTACATCATAGCTATACCAGCTGCTGGATCCGTAACACTGCCGCCCTTTTGAGTCGTATAGCCGCCATCGTTTCTATAACAGCTATAGAAGCTGCTAGAACCATAATACAGCCGCCATTTTCGTTCTTATGGCCGCCATCATTTATATAACATCTATACAAGCTGCTAAAACCATTCTACAACCGCCATTTTGAGTCATAGCCGCCATCCTTTACATCATAGCTATACCAGCTGCTGGATCCGTAATACTGCCGCCATTTTGAGTCGTATAGCCGCCATCGTTTCTATAACAGCTATACAAGTTGCTGCAACCATAATACAGCCACCATTTTCGATCTTGTAGCCGCCATCCTTTATATAACAGCTATACAAGCTGCTGGAACCGTTATAATGCCGCCATTTTGTGTCTCAAAGCCGCCATTCTTTGTATAACAGCTATACAAGTTGATGGAACCATTCGGGCCTCCATTTTGACTCTTACAGCCACCATCCTTTATATAACAGCTATACAAGTTGCTGGGATCATTTCATAGAAGCCATTTTGAGTCTTATAGCCGCCATCTTTTATATAAGAGCTCAACAATTTAGTGCCATCCTTTATATAACAGCTATACAATCTGCTGGAACCATTCTACAACCGCCATTTTGAGTATTATAGCCGCCATCCTTTATGTAACAGGTATACAAGCTGCTGGAACCGTTCTACTGACGCCATTATTTGTCTCATAGCCGCCATCCTTTCTAGAATGGCTGTACAAGCTGCTGGAACCATAATACACCCGCCATTTTGAGTCTTATGGGTCTTGAGTCATTTTTTACACAACAGCCATCGAATGTTCTGGAACCGTAATACTACCGCGATTTTGAGTCTTATAGCAGCTATTCTTTACATAACAGCTATACAAGTTGATGGAACCATAATCGGGCTCCATTTTGACTCTTATAGCCACCATCCTTTATTTACCAGCTATACAAGCTGCTGAAACCTTTTTACAGCCGCCATTTTGAGTCTAAAAGCCGCCATTCCTTTGTATAACAGATATACAAGCTGCTGAAACCATTCTACAAGCGCCAATTTGAGTCTTATAGCCGCCATACTTTACACCATAGCTATACCATCTGCTGGATCCGTTATACTGCCGCCTTTTTGAGTCTTTTAGCCGCCATTTTTTATATAACAGCTATACAAGCTGCTGGATCCGTAATACTGCCGCCATTTTGAGTCCTATAGCCGCCATCGTTTCTATTACAGCTATAAAAGCTGCTGCAACCATAATACAGCCGTATTTTCGTTCTTATAGCCGCCATCATTTATATAACAGCTACACACCAGCTATTGAATGAGCTGGAACCGTAATACTGCCGCGATTTTGAGTCTTATAGCAGCTATCCTTTATATAACAGCTATACAAGCTGCTGGGACCATTTTACAGCCGCCATTTTGAGTCGTATATAATCGTTTTTATAACAGCTATATGAGCTGCTGGAACCATTCTACAAGCGACATTTTGATTCTTATAGCCGCCATTCTTTATATGACAGCTATACAAACTGCTGGTACCATTATACAACCGCCATTTTGCTTCTTATAGCCGTTATCCTTTATATAACATCTATACAAAATGGTTTAACCGTTCTACTGCCGCCATTTTGAGATCTTTTTTATAATAGCTTTACAACCTACTGGAACCATAATACTGCCGCCATTTTGAGTCTTATATATATCCTTTAAATTACAGTTAAACAAGTTGATGGAACCATAACCAGCATCCTTTATATAACAGCTATACAAGCTGCTGGGACCACTTCACAGACGCCATTTTGAGTCTTATAGCCGCCATCTTTTATATAAGAGCATAACAATCTAGTGCCATCCATTATATAACAGATATACAATCTGCTGGAACCCTAATACAACCGCCATTTTGATTATTATAGCCGTCATCCTTTATGTAACAGGTATACAAGCTGCTGGAACCGTTCTACTGACGCCATTATGAGTTTCATAGCCGCCATCCTTTATATAACAGCTATACAAGCTGCTGGAACCATAATACACCCGCCATTTTGAGTCTTATAGCCGCCATTCTATATCCAGCTATACAAGCTGCTGGTACCATTCTACAACCGCCATTTTGAGTCTTATAGCCGCCATCCTTTACATCATAGCTATACCAGCTGCTGGGTCCGTAATACTGCCGCCATTTTGAGTCGTATAGCCGCCATCGTTTCTGTAACAGCTATAATACAGCTATACATCATAGCTATACAAGCTGCTGGATCCGTAATACTGCCGCCATTTTGACTCTTATAGCCGCCATTCTATATCCAGCTATACAAGCTGCTGGAACCAGTCTACAACCGCCATTTTGAGTCTTATAGCCGCCATCCTTTACATCATAGCTATACCAGCTGCTGGATCCGTAATACTGCCGCCATTTTCAGTCGTATAGCCGCCATCGATTCTATAACAGCTACACAAGCTGCTGCAACCATAACACAGCCGCCATTTTCGTTCTTATAGCCGCCATCCTTTATATAAAAGCTATACAAGCTGCTGGAACGTTTCTACTGCCGCCATTTTGAGTCTCAAAGCCGCCATTCTTTGTATAACAGTTACACAAGCTGCTGGGACCATTCCACAAGCGCCAATTTGAGTCTTATAGCTGCCATCCTTTACATCATAGCTGTACAATCTGCTGGATCCGCTATACTTTTGCCATTTTGAGTCGTAGAGCCGCCATCGTTTCTATTACAGCTATACAAGCCATAATACAGCCGCCATTTTCGTTCTTATGGCCGCCATCATTTATATAACATCTATACAAGCTGCTAAAACCATTCTACAACCGCCATTTTGAGTCTTATAGCCGCCATCCTTTACATCATAGCTATACAATTTGCTGGATCCGTAATACTGCCGCCATTTTGAGTCGTATAGCCGCCATCGTTTCTATAACAGCTATAGAAGCTGCTAGAACCATAATACAGCCGCCATTTTCGTTCTTATAGCCGCCATCCTTTATATAACAGCTATACAAGCTGCTGGATCCGTTATACTGACGTCATTTTCAGTCGTATTGCCGCCATCGTTTCTATAACAGCTACTCGAGCTGCTGCAACCGTTCTACTGCCGCTATTTTGAGTCTTATAGCCGCCATCTTTTACATAAGCTATACCAGCTGCTGGATCCGTAACACTGCCGCCCTTTTGAGTCGTATAGCCGCCATCGTATCTGTAACAGCTATACAAGCTGCTAGAACCATAATACAGCCACCATTTTGAGTCTTATGGCAGCCATTCTTTACACAACAGCTATCGAATGTTCTGGAACAGCTATCCTCTACATAACAGCTATACAAGTTGATGGAACCATTTCACAGACACCATTTTGAGTCTTATAGCCGTTATTCTTTATACAACATCTGTACAAGCTGGTTTAACCGTTCTACTGCCGCCATTTTGAGACTTATAGCCGCCATCCTTTTTATAACAGCTATACAACCTGCTGGAACTATAATACAGCCGCCATTTTGAGTCCTATCGAATGTGCTGGAATCGTAATACTGCCGCCATTTTGAGTCTTACAGCAGCTATCCTCTACATAACAGCTATACAAGTTGATGGAACCATAATCGGGCCTCCATTTTGACTCTTATAGCCACCATCCTTTATATAACAGCTATACAAGCTGCTTGGACCATTTCACAGACGCCAGTTTGAGTCTTATAGCCGCCATCTTTTATGTAAGAGCTTAACAATCTGGTGCCATCCTTTATATAACAGCTATACAAGCTGCTGGAACCATTCTACAACCGCCATTTTGAGTCTTATAACCGCCATCCTTTATATCATAGCTATACAAGCTGCTGGATCCGTAATACTGCCGCCATTTTCAGTCGTATAGCCGCCATCGTTTCTATAACAGCTATACAAGCTGCTGCAACCATAATACAGCCGCCATTTTCGATCTTATAGCCGCCATCCTTTATATAACTGCTATACAAGCTGCTGGAACTGTTCTAATGCCGCCATTTTGAGTCTCAAAGCCGCCATTCTTTGTATAACAGCTATACAAGCTGCTGGAACCATTCTACTGCCGCCATTTTGAGTCTTATATCCGCCATCCTTTATATATAAGATATACCAGCTGCTGGAACCATAATACAGCCGCCATTTTCGTTCTTATAGCCACCATCCTGTATATAAGAGCTTAACAAGCTGGTGCCATCCTTTATATAACAGCTATACAAACTGCTGGAACCGTTCTAGTGCCGCCATTTAGAGTCTCAAAGCCGCCATTCTTTGTATAACAGCTATACAAGCTGCTGCAACCATAATACAGCCGCCATTTTCGATCTTATAGCCGCCATCCTTTATATAACTGCTATACAAGCTGCTGGAACTGTTCTAATGCCGCCATTTTGAGTCTCAAAGCCGCCATTCTTTGTATAACAGCTATACAAGCTGCTGGAACCATTCTACTGCCGCCATTTTGAGTCTTATATCCGCCATCCTTTATATATAAGATATACCAGCTGCTGGAACCATAATACAGCCGCCATTTTCGTTCTTATAGCCACCATCCTGTATATAAGAGCTTAACAAGCTGGTGCCATCCTTTATATAACAGCTATACAAACTGCTGGAACCGTTCTAATGCCGCCATTTAGAGTCTCAAAGCCGCCATTCTTTGAATAACAGCTATACAAGCTGCTGCAACCATTATACAGCCGTATTTTCGTTCTTATAGCCGCCAACAGCTACACAACAGCTATTGAATGTGCTGGAACCGTAATATTGCCGCGATTTTGAGTCTTATAGCAGCTATCCTTTAAATAACAGCTATACAAGTTGATGGAACCATAATCGGGCCTCCATTTTGACTCTCAAGCTGCTGAAACCTTTTTACAGCCGCCATTTTGCCTCTTATAGCCGCCATCCTTTATATAACAGTTATACCAGCTGATGAAACCGTTCTACTACAGCAATTTTAAGTCTTATAGCCGCCATTCTTTATATTACAGGTATAACAGCTAAACAAGTTGATGGAAGCATAATCGGGCCTCCACTTTGACTCTTATAGCCAGTATCCTTTATATAACAGCTATACAAGCTGCTGGGACCATTTTACAGCCGCCATTTTGAGACTTATAGCCACTATCCTTTATATAACAGCTATACAAGCTGCTGGGACCATTTTACAGACGCCATTTTGAGTCTTATAGCCGCCATCCTTTATATAACAGATATACAAGCTGCTGGATCCGTAATACTGCCGCCATTTTGAGTCGTATAGCCGCCATCATTTCTATAACAGCTATACAAGCTGCTGGTACCATTCTACAACCGCCATTTTCGTTCTTATAGCCGCCACCTTTATATAACAGCTATACAAGCTGCTGGAACCGTTCTAATGCCGCCATTTTGAGTCTCAAAGCCGCCATTCTTTGTATAACAGCTAAACAAGCTGCTTAAACTATTCTACAACCGCCATTTTGAGTCTTATAGCCGCCATCCTTTACATCATAGCTATACCAGCTGCTGGATCCGTAATACTGCCGCCATTTTGAGTCTCAAAGCCGCCATTCTTTGTATAACTGCTAAACAAGCTGCTGGAACCATTCTACAAGCGCCAATTTGAGTCTTATAGCCGCCATCCTTTACATCATAGCTATACAATTTGCTGGATCCGTTATACTGCCGCCTTTTTGAGTCGTATAGCCGCCATCGTTTCTATTACAGCTATACAAGCTGCTACAACCATAATACAGCCGTATTTTCGTTCTTATAGCCGCCATCATTTATATAACAGCTACACAACAGCTATTGAATGTGCTGGAACCGTAATACTGCCGCGATTTTGAGTCTTATAGCAGCTATCCTTTAAATAACAGCTATAAAAGTTGATGGAACCATAATCGGTCCTGCATTTTGACTCTCAAGCTGCTGAAACCTTTTTACAGCCGCCATTTTGAGTCTTATAGCCGCCATCCTTTACATCATAGCTATACCAGCTGCTGGATCCGTAATACTTGTAAGGGCGCGCTGTTTCAAACATTAAGTTTTATAAATCTGCTAGCTAGACAAATATATTTGACATACACTATTTATACGGCGAATTGACCTTGAGCTTTTTTTTTGGAATCGAGCTTACACGATCCACTTCCGTAGAAAAGCTCATACAAGAAAGTGCCCAAAAAAAAAATTGAGCTTGGATAGTGTGAGGAGAGTCTAGAATGGTCTGAGCGAGAGTGCGGTTGTGCGAATAAGAGGAGGGAGAAAGCGAAAGAAAAATCGCAA
This sequence comes from Drosophila paulistorum, assembly GCA_018152135.1. Classification (NCBI taxonomy): domain Eukaryota; kingdom Metazoa; phylum Arthropoda; class Insecta; order Diptera; family Drosophilidae; genus Drosophila; species Drosophila paulistorum. The sequence continues at coordinate 54,416 of JAECXG010000363.1, read as the reverse complement.
GTGCAAGAAATGCACGTGGAGTTACGTAACACTCCGTACCCCTCGTGGACATTACCTAAGTCCGCGCCTCTTTCTCAAGTTCCAACTATAATGAAGGAACAATAAAATTAATTCGCCACTGCCAGCGCGGTCTTGCCATCATTAAATGCAAGCGCGTACTCTTAATGTTAGCCATATAAGGCCAAAGAGACCAGTGCCAGACGACGACCTCATCAAGTTTCAAGTCGAACTTTTGGGACTGCGACCAAATAAATGTCGACCCGGTTCTTGACTTGACCAGCGGGTAAAGTTTTGGAGAGCTATTTGGCCATAAGTGCTCACACATATAGTTGTGGGGAGCGTAGCCAGCCAGCCTAATTCCTAGGCGAACCCTCGTTGGAGTGGATGATTCACCTTAGGACACGGGATAGCTCCGCCCACCATCACTGGAGATTTCTAGTGGAAGACGTTGTCGCAGACTCCAAACCCATCGTTGAGGAACCCTAACCTCGCCCCAGCCCGTAGTTGGCCGTCAACCAGCCGTTCTCTTTTTTTCATTTAAGTATCGTACAAACATGTGTTAAAATTTATAAGCTTGCAATTTATAATTAACTTTCTATATAGCAGGTGGTAAAAGTGATTCTTGTTGGTAATGAGAAGCAAGTTATATTTCGGTGCCACCACTATTAATATTTTTAACAGCATCTAGTGCTCCGCCCGTCTTCAGGCCTGCTGACTGGATTGGACCATGCAACTGTAAGTACGGCATAGCCGCAGAAAATCTTTTGGCAAAATATAACCGCTTGCCGTGACCGCAGAATTAGTTAGTTTTTTTTTGTAATTGTTAAAAAGTGAAAAAATACGTAACGTAAAATTTAGTTCAAATCCCATTCAGACTTATAAATCTGCCCACACATTTTTGTACGTTACTCCTTACCGAATTAATTAGGAATTAAATATAATTGAGATTTTTGTTAATACTATGAATATAAGTTGGATATGAAATCCGATGTTAACTTCCTATCTTAAAGGCATATGCCATTTTTCCATTGAATTGAATATATGTATGAAATAATGAATTGCTGATTTAGTTCATTTGGGCACCTGATGTAAGAGATTTAACAGCCACAATATGGGTAATACTGAGATCCGAAGGTATTACAAGGTTGGGTGGGTATAGAGAAGGCCATGACATCTAGGTCCTTCGAATAACAACCATTCCCTCTGCACAAAGATCCCTATTTAGGTGTAGTCCTTTTTCCTTATCTCTGTCTTCATTTTATTTATGTAGCGCATGTTTTGGGAGAGCACAAGAACCACCCCATTTTCCCTGAGCTCAGCCGAGCCACTTGTTAGTAAGACAGAGAGTGCACTCCGACACCCGCGTGTTCGTTACATATTAAATGGCGCCCAACGTGGGGCCCGAAGAAGCAAGGATTTTTTTTTGCCCTACGTGTCCTTAAACCCCTCCTTTAATCCCACAACACCTTATACCTTGCAATATGATTGTAATATATATCACTTTGGAGAGGCCAGCCTATGAGTATTAGATTATAACTGGACCAAGTGAAATTATATACCTTTTCAATAATGTTTTCTTAATTTTCAACCAATCATTTTAAATAAATAGAAGTATGGGAAATTATGTAGCTTAGGAATAGGTTTCTGGATACAGTTCGGATACCTACCAGGCGCATACAGTTTCCTAGATATCAAATAAAATTGTGGTAGTGAGTTGAAATTGAGAATTGTTCTTGTTGGAATCGTTACTGGCAAGTCCCTCTTTCAACGAATTGCACATTCAAATACAGCTGATATAAATAAAGTGCAGAGTGGTGGGTGTATTAATGCTGTTAAACTCTTATTGAAGGAGAAGTCCCAAATTTGTAAGGAAATTATTTTGATATTTAGAAGTTGAATCCAGAATTCGTGTTTACGAAATAGAATCATCAAATTATCTTCAATTGTCTTGTATTTTTCGTGTTTACGAAATATATTTACCTTTTGTTTTCTTGTTTTTCAAATATGGCCGTTAGACGAAGCCTAGAAAACTTGGCTTCTGCTATGCCAATTGAAAATGCACTTGTATGCGCAATTTGCAATGATACCAGCGGACAGACAGATATCGTAGAGACCCTATGTCGGCACACGTTTCATAAACACTGTCTCAAGAGTTGGCTCGAGAGCAATGAATCCTGTCCAAACTGTAGGCAACCTTGTTCGAAAAGTATAGTAGGTAGCAACGATAGATTGACTACAAATGTTCAACCTCCAAGAGCTTCTCTGGGAACAGAAAATTCTACCGCCTCAGGAGCAATACCAAAAGACCCAATACAAGAGCAAATACTCGTGCAAACCCAAATCAGAATTCAAGAATGATGGGACTACCTCGACGTGAACAATCACGGAATCCAAGTACAAACCAGCCCCCAGTAGTGTCAGAAGAACGCATTCAACAACTTATTGCAAACTCATTAGAGACTTATCGAGTTAATATGGCATCGGTAATTACCGACGAAATTCGTAACGCTATGAGAAATTTAAGCATCACAGGAGTTCAGGCGGAATCCAATGATGAACCTCAACTAGAGTGGGACTTTCCAGCACCCTCAGTTGCTCCTCGAAGAAATCTTGAGTATAGTATTAGGACTCGACCTTTCAATATTCGGAGTAATCCAACTGCAACTGACCAAGAGATAGTACCAGAAAGACCCGATCGAGTATCCAGTATAATTTTTAACTGGAATATACGATTCACGGGGTCTTCAAAAGATATAACTGTAGAAGATTTTATTTATCGAGTAAATTGTTTAACAACTCAAAGTTTAAATGGAGACCTTAACTTGCTTTATAAATTCGCTAATCTGCTCTTCTCGGGACCAGCCCTAACATTTTTCTGGCGATGTCATCGAACTTCGAATGAAATGAACTGGTTCGATCTATGCCATCGTTTAAGAGATAGGTATAAAGACCAAAGATCAGACAGAGACATTATGGATGCCCTTCGCAGACGGAAGCAGGCCTCCAACGAAAATTTTGATGAATTCCTCGACTCGATGTTGGCTATTACAGATGCATTGCGAGAACCTTTAAATGATTCAGAATTTATAGCCGAAGTGCGAAACAATTTAAGACCCGACTTATTTCATGAAATTTTGCATGTAGAGACCCCAAACCTAGCTGCCTTGCGTAGGGAATGTCATAAGCATGAAGAATTTTTCCGTAGCTTTCGGTCAAGACAGGTAACGCGTCAAATAGGCGGTAAACGTATGGTGAATGCGATATTGCATGATGAACCAGTAGTTGATCAGCTAGATGACGAATCAGATGATCTTATTGATGTGTGTGCATTGCGTGCACCAGAGAAAATAAAATGCTGGAATTGTGACGAATTAGGACATGGTTATCAGAACTGTTTGCAACAACGCCGCATATTTTGTTATGGGTGTGGGCTAGTAGATGTGGATAAACCCAATTGTTTAAAATGTAATCCGCGTTCGGGAAACCAGGCGCAGGATATCCGCCGATTGGTGAAGGGGGATGTCCGCCCGTAGTCTTGGATAAACCAAAGAATTTAATAATCAACTCAGCCGTGACCATAACTCAAAACTCTGACTTACATAATACTAAACAATTCAAACCATATCATGTGCGCTTGCAAGAGTATACGAAGCGAAGATCTGAAATATTTAAGGATACTGTGCAGCACTCGCGATCTAATCAACGATTGCGAACGTTTTGGACGAATAGACACAAGCTAAAGAAAATTACCATATCAGCCATAATTAACCCGGAGAACGATTTACGACCTTTCATTGATTTATCAATATGTGGACAAATTTACACTGCTTTACTAGACAGTGGTGCTAACAAAAGTGTAGTAGGAGGAAAATTAGCAACAAAACTTATGACCACCAAGCAATATTGTCCCAAAACGCGAGGAAACGTTAGGACAGCCGATGGACAATCGCAACAGGTTGTTGGTACGATTACGAGCAATCTCACTTATAACTCGAAAAACGCCAACTTAGAATTTCTCATAGTACCGACTATTACTCAAAATATAATTTGTGGTATGGACTTCTGGAGAACATTTGGTCTTTCCATTTCTCACGTCCAATCAGACCCTGAAATTGCCGAAGTTTCGTTTGAAGAGGATCATTTTCCATTGACAGCTAGTCAACATAGTCAATTACAAACTGTTATAACTGGATTTCCAACTTTTGAAAGAGATGGCTTAGGCTTTACGACCCTGTTAGAACATGTTATTGATACCGAAAACGCAAAGCCAATTAAACAAAAATTTTACCCTATATCACCAGCGAAAGAAAACTTATTATGTCTGGAGATAGACAAAATGTTAGAGCTAGGAGTGATAGAAGAAGCGCCCGCGTCCTCCTGGTCTTCCCCTTGCGTCTTGCTAGTCAAACCAGGTAAGGTAAGATTCTGCCTTGATTCTCGTAAATTAAATGATGTTACAGTAAAAGACGCATATCCAATACCTAATCTAGAAGGACTGTTAAGTAGACTACCCCCTGTGCATTGTATTTCCAAGATAGACCTTAAAGATGCCTTTTGGCAAATCGGTCTAGAAGAATCATCGAAAGGAAAGACAGCATTTACAGTTCCCAGCCGCCCATTGTACCAATTTAGGAGAATGCCATTCGGACTGTGTAATGCCCCTCAAACGATGTGTCGTCTAATGGATCAAGTTATTCCGTATCAGCTCAAAACTCAAGTATCAGTCTACCTTGATGACCTATTGAATTTATCAAATCATTTCGATGAACATCTCGTGCATCTTAATGAAATATCTGCTCGTCTGAAACAGGCGGGGCTAACCATTAATATCCAAAAGAGCCAATTTTGTCTGCGAAAAGTAGAATACCTAGGATATATAGTCGGAGAGGGCACATTGAGAGTTAACCCAGACAAGGTCAAAGCCATATCCGAGTTTCCAGTCCCAAAAACCAAGCGACAGCTTAAGAGATTTTTAGGAATGACAGGATGGTACCAGCGATTTATCTCACAATATGCAACTATCACCTTTGCATTAACAGAATTATTACGTGGCAATTCTTTTTCTTGGAACGAAGAAGCACAATATGCTTTTGAGAACATCAAGTCTAAACTTAGCACTGCTCCGTTTTTAGCACATCCAAATTATAAGAAACCGTTTATAGTGCAATGTGATGTATGCTTGGAATAGGTGCGGTTTTAGCCCAAGTCGATGAGTACGGATTCGAACGACCACTCACGTTTATGTCTAAAAAACTTAATAAAGCGCAACGTAACTATTCGGTTACCGAACTCGAATGTCTTGCGGTAGTGTTGGCCATTAAAAGATTTCGGATGTATATCGAAGGCCATGAGTTTAAAGTCGTAACTGATCACGCTAGTTTGCGGTGGCTAATGAATCAACAAGAACTAAGCGGTAGATTAGCACGCTGGTCAATGAAACTGCAGGGGTATAACTTTCAGATAGAACACCGGAAAGGTAGTGAAAATATTGTTGCGGACGCTTTGTCGCGATCGTTTGAAAACGAAATAGCTTCCCTAGAAATTGAATTACTTCCCGAGATTGACTTGTCCTCGTCGGCATTTCAATCCGAAAAATATAGAACTCTGAGAGACAAATATGTGAAGGAAAATCTTCCGGATTTCCAAGTAATTGATCAATATATATATCATCGCACTGACTTTATGACTGGGAATTCAGCGGATAATGATAGATTGTGGAAGTTGCTAGTGCCTGAAGAACTCCGTGATAGTGTCATTAGAGCAGCCCACGATCCTCCCAACTCAGCCCATTGCGGCGTAGCAAAATGTTTAGAGCGTATTCGACGTAACTTTTTCTGGCCACGATTAGTTGTAGACGTTAGGAAGTACATTCAACAGTGTGAGATATGCCAAACTTGCAAATACCCAACATGTAAACTAAAACCGCCTATGGGGAACCAAACCATAAGCGAACGTCCATTCCAAAGACTGTATGTGGATTTTATCGGTCCCTTCCCTCGCACAAAACAGGGAAATATCGGAATTTTTATCATTCTAGATCACTTTAGTAAATTTACCTTCTTAAAACCGGTAAAGAAATTTAACTCTAATGTAATAATATCTATCTTAAGGGATGATATCTTTAGCTGCTTTGGAGTGCCACAGTATATAGTTAGTGATAATGGCACTCAGTTTAAAAGCCAGGAATTTACAACATTTCTTAGGGATTATGGAGTGCAGCACGTATTTACCGCTGCGGCTGAACGAGTAAATCGATCAATTAATGCGGCCTTACGGTCCTATCTCCGTTCAGATCAACGTCACTGGGATAAGTTTCTCAGCAGTATAAACAGTGCCTTACGAAATCACATTCATCAATCCATTGGGATTTCACCCTATGTGGCGGTGTTTGGTCAGAACATGATAACCCATGGAAAAGACTACAAATTACTGACCAACCTCAATCTACTGAATGAATCTACAGTTCGGCTAGATAGACTCGACAATTTCGTACGAATAAGATCTGATATTCAAAAATATTTAGACAAAGCTTATAATACTAATCAACGGACATATAACTTGAGAAGTAAAATACGCAACTTCGAAGTGGGCCAAACAGTCACTAAGCGTAACTTCAAACTCAGCAACCTCGCCAATAATTTTAATGCGAAGTTAGCACCAGTCGGAGTTAAAGTCAAGATCAAGAAAAAACTCGGAAATCATTTGTATGTAGTTGAAAACCTTTCAGGAAAAGATCTTGGAACATTCCATGCCAAGGACCTTTGGTAAACAACTCAGCACCCTTTGATTTTTTTCAGCTTTGAGCCTCCACTTAGTAGGGCGTGTCATTCAAATCTGTGGTGTAAGGGCGCGCTGTTTCAAACATTAAGTTTTATAAATCTGCTAGCTAGACAAATATATTTGACATACACTATTTATACGGCGAATTGACCTTGAGCTTTTTTTTTGGAATCGAGCTTACACGATCCACTTCCGTAGAAAAGCTCATACAAGAAAGTGCCCAAAAAAAAAATTGAGCTTGGATAGTGTGAGGAGAGTCTAGAATGGTCTGAGCGAGAGTGCGGTTGTGCGAATAAGAGGAGGGAGAAAGCGAAAGAAAAATCGCAAGTGCAAGAAATGCACGTGGAGTTACGTAACACTCCGTACCCCTCGTGGACATTACCTAAGTCCGCGCCTCTTTCTCAAGTTCCAACTATAATGAAGGAACAATAAAATTAATTCGCCACTGCCAGCGCGGTCTTGCCATCATTAAATGCAAGCGCGTACTCTTAATGTTAGCCATATAAGGCCAAAGAGACCAGTGCCAGACGACGACCCCATCCATGGTTTCAAGTCGAACTTTTGGGACTGCGACCAAATAAATGTCGACCCGGTTCTTGACTTGACCAGCGGATAAAGTTTTGGAGAGCTATTTGGCCATAAGTGCTCACACATATAGTTGTGGGGAGCGTAGCCAGCCAGCCTAATTCCTAGGCGAACCCTCGTTGGAGTGGATGATTCACCTTAGGACACGGGATAGCTCCGCCCACCATCACTGGAGATTTCTAGTGGAAGACGTTGTCGCAGACTCCAAACCCATCGTTGAGGAACCTTAACCTCGCCCCAGCCCGTAGTTGGCCGTCAACCAGCCGTTCTCTTTTTTTCATTTAAGTATCGTACAAACATGTGTTAAAATTTATAAGCTTGCAATTTATAATTAACTTTCTATATAGCAGGTGGTAAAAGTGATTCTTGTTGGTAATGAGAAGCAAGTTATATTTCGGTGCCACCACTATTAATATTTTTAACAGCATCTAGTGCTCCGCCCGTCTTCAGGCCTGCTGACTGGATTGGACCATGCAACTGTAAGTATGGCATAGCCGCAGAAAATCTTTTGGCAAAATATAACCGCTTGCCGTGACCGCAGAATTAGTTGGTTTTTTTTTGTAATTGTTAAAAAGTGAAAAAATACGTAACGTAAAATTTAGTTCAAATCCAATTCAGACTTATAAATCTGCCCACACATTTTTGTACGTTACTCCTTACCGAATTAATTAGGAATTAAATATTATTGAGATTTTTGTTAATACTATGAATATAAGTTGGATATGAAATCCGATGTTAAGTTCCTATCTTAAAGGCATATGCCATTTTTCCATTGAATTGAATATATGTATGAAATAATGAATTGCTGATTTAGTTCATTTGGGCACCTGATGTAAGAGATTTAACAGCCACAATATGGGTAATACTGAGATCCGAAGGTATTACAAGGTTGGGTGGGTATAGAGAAGGCCATGACATCTAGGTCCTTCGAATAACAACCATTCCCTCTGCACAAAGATCCCTATTTAGGTGTAGTCCTTTTTTCCTTATCTCTGTCTTCATTTTATTTATGTAGCGCATGTTTTGGGAGAGCACAAGAACCACCCCATTTTCCCTGAGCTCAGCCGAGCCACTTGTTAGTAAGACAGAGAGTGCACTCCGAGACCCGCGTGTTCGGTTCATACTGCCGCCATTTTCAGTCGTATAGCCGCCATCGTTTCTTTAGCAGCTACACAAGCTGCTGCAACCATAATACAGCCGCCATTTTCGTTCTTATAGCCGCCATCCTTTATATAACAGCTATACAAGCTGCTGGAACGTTTCTACTGCCGCCATTTTGAGTCTCAAAGCCGCCATTCTTTGTATAACAGTTACACAAGCTGCTGGGACCATTCCACAAGCGCCAATTTGAGTCTTATAGCTGCCATCCTTTACATCATAGCTGTACAATCTGCTGGATCCGCTATACTTTTGCCATTTTGAGTCGTAGAGCCGCCATCGTTTCTATTACACCTATACAAGCCATAATACAGCCGCCATTTTCGTTCTTATGGCCGCCATCATTTATATAACATCTATACAAGCTGCTAAAACCATTCTACAACCGCCATTTTGAGTCTTATAGCCGCCATCCTTTACATCATAGCTATACAATTTGCTGGATCCGTAGTACTGCCGCCATTTTGAGTCGTATAGCCGCCATCGTTTCTATAACAGCTATAGAAGCTGCTAGAACCATAATACAGCCGCCATTTTCGTTCTTATAGCCGCCATCCTTTATATAACAGCTATACAAGCTGCTGGATCCGTTATACTGACGCCATTTTCAGTCGTATTGCCGCCATCGTTTCTATAACAGCTACTCGAGCTGCTGCAACCGTTCTACTGCCGCTATTTTGAGTCTTATAGCCGCCATCTTTTACATCAGCTATACCAGCTGCTGGATCCGTAACACTGCCGCCCTTTTGAGTCGTATAGCCGCCATCGTTTCTGTAACAGCTATACAAGCTGCTAGAACCATAATACAGCCACCATTTTGAGTCTTATGGCAGCCATTCTTTACACAACAGCTATCGAATGTTCTGGAACAGCTATCCTCTACATAACAGCTATACAAGTTGATGGAACCATTTCACAGACACCATTTTGAGTCTTATAGCCGTTATTCTTCATACAACATCTGTACAAGCTGGTTTAACCGTTCTACTGCCACCATTTTGAGACTTATAGCCGCATTCCTTTTTATAACAGCTATACAACCTGCTGGAACTATAATACAGCCGCCATTTTGAGTCCTATCGAATGTGCTGGAATCGTAATACTGCCGCCATTTTGAGTCTTATAGCAGCTATCCTCTACATAACAGCTATACAAGTTGATGGAACCATAATCGGGCCTCCATTTTGACTCTTATAGCCACCATCCTTTATATAACAGCTATACAAGCTGCTTGGACCATTTCACAGACGCCAGTTTGAGTCTTATAGCCGCCATCTTTTATATAAGAGCTTAACAATCTGGTGCCATCCTTTATATAACAGCTATACAAGCTGCTGGAACCATTCCACAACCGCCATTTTGAGTCTTTTAGTAGCCATCCTTTTCATCATAGATATTCAAGCTGGTAGATCCGTAATACTGCCGCTATTTATAGTCGTATAGCCGCCATCGTTTCTATAACAGCTATATGTGCTGCTGGAACCATTCTACTAACGACATTTTGAGTCTTATAGCCGCCATCCTTTACAACTATAACAGAAATACAAGCTGCTGGAACCATTCTACAACCGCCATTTTGAGTTTTATTGTCGCCATCCTTTATATCATAGGTACACAAGCTGCTGTCTCCGTAATACTGCCGCCATTTTGAGTCGTATAGCCGCCGTCGTTTCTATAACAGCTACACGAGCTGCTGGAACCGTTCTACTGCCGCCATTTTGAGTCTTATATCCGCCATCCTTTATATATAAGATATACCAGCTGCTGGAACCATAATACAGCCACCATTTTCGTTCTTATAGCCACCATCCTGTATATAAGAGCTTAACAAGCTGGTGCCATTCTATATATAACAGCTATACAAGCTGCTGGAACCGTTCTAATGCCGCCATTTAGAGTCTCAAAGCCGCCATTCTTTGTATAACAGCTAAACAAGCTGCTGGAACCATTCTACAAGCGCCAATTTGAGTCTTATAGCCGCCATCCTTTACATTATAGCTATACAATTTGCTGGATCCGTTATACTGCCGCCTCTTTGAGTCGTATAGCCGCCATCGTTTCTATAACAGCTATACAAGCTGCTGGTACCATTCTACAACCGCCATTTTCGTTCTTATAGCCGCCACCTTTATATAACAGCTATACAAGCTGCTGGAACCGTTCTAATGCCGCCATTTTGAGTCTCAAAGCCGCCATTCTTTGTATAACAGCTAAACAAGCTGCTGGAACCATTCTACAACCGCCATTTTCGTTCTTATAGCCGCCACCTTTATATAACAGCTATACAAGCTGCTGGAACCGTTCTAATGCCGCCATTTTGAGTCTCAAAGCCGCCATTCTTTGTATAACAGCTAAACAAGCTGCTGGAACCATTCTACAAGCGCCAATTTGAGTCTTATAGCCGCCATCCTTTACATCATAGCTATACAATTTGCTGGATCCGTTATACTGCCGCCTTTTTGAGTCGTATAGCCGCCATCGTTTCTATTACAGCTATACAAGCTGCTACAACCATAATACAGCCGTATTTTCGTTCTTATAGCCGCCATCATTTATATAACAGCTACACAACAGCTAATGAATGTGCTGGAACCGTAATACTGCCGCGATTTTGAGTCTTATAGCAGCTATCCTTTAAATAACAGCTATAAAAGTTGACGGAACCATAATCGGTCCTCCATTTTGACTCTCAAGCTGCTGAAACCTTTTTACAGCCGCCATTTTGAGTCTTATAGCCGCCATCCTTTACATCATAGCTATACCAGCTGCTGGATCCGTAATACTGCCGCTATTTTCAGTCGTATAGCCGCCATCGTTTCTTTAGCAGCTACACAAGCTGCTGCAACCATAATACAGCCGCCATTTTCGTTCTTATAGCCGCCATCCTTTATATAACAGCTATACAAGCTGCTGGAACGTTTCTACTGCCGCCATTTTGAGTCTCAAAGCCGCCATTCTTTGTATAACAGTTACACAAGCTGCTGGGACCATTCCACAAGCGCCAATTTGAGTCTTATAGCTGCCATCCTTTACATCATAGCTGTACAATCTGCTGGATCCGCTATACTTTTGCCATTTTGAGTCGTAGAGCCGCCATCGTTTCTATTACACCTATACAAGCCATAATACAGCCGCCATTTTCGTTCTTATGGCCGCCATCATTTATATAACATCTATACAAGCTGCTAAAACCATTCTACAACCGCCATTTTGAGTCTTATAGCCGCCATCCTTTACATCATAGCTATACAATTTGCTGGATCCGTAGTACTGCCGCCATTTTGAGTCGTATAGCCGCCATCGTTTCTATAACAGCTATAGAAGCTGCTAGAACCATAATACAGCCGCCATTTTCGTTCTTATAGCCGCCATCCTTTATATAACAGCTATACAAGCTGCTGGATCCGTTATACTGACGCCATTTTCAGTCGTATTGCCGCCATCGTTTCTATAACAGCTACTCGAGCTGCTGCAACCGTTCTACTGCCGCTATTTTGAGTCTTATAGCCGCCATCTTTTACATCAGCTATACCAGCTGCTGGATCCGTAACACTGCCGCCCTTTTGAGTCGTATAGCCGCCATCGTTTCTGTAACAGCTATACAAGCTGCTAGAACCATAATACAGCCACCATTTTGAGTCTTATGGCAGCCATTCTTTACACAACAGCTATCGAATGTTCTGGAACAGCTATCCTCTACATAACAGCTATACAAGTTGATGGAACCATTTCACAGACACCATTTTGAGTCTTATAGCCGTTATTCTTCATACAACATCTGTACAAGCTGGTTTAACCGTTCTACTGCCACCATTTTGAGACTTATAGCCGCATTCCTTTTTATAACAGCTATACAACCTGCTGGAACTATAATACAGCCGCCATTTTGAGTCCTATCGAATGTGCTGGAATCGTAATACTGCCGCCATTTTGAGTCTTATAGCAGCTATCCTCTACATAACAGCTATACAAGTTGATGGAACCATAATCGGGCCTCCATTTTGACTCTTATAGCCACCATCCTTTATATAACAGCTATACAAGCTGCTTGGACCATTTCACAGACGCCAGTTTGAGTCTTATAGCCGCCATCTTTTATATAAGAGCTTAACAATCTGGTGCCATCCTTTATATAACAGCTATACAAGCTGCTGGAACCATTCCACAACCGCCATTTTGAGTCTTTTAGTAGCCATCCTTTTCATCATAGATATTCAAGCTGGTAGATCCGTAATACTGCCGCTATTTATAGTCGTATAGCCGCCATCGTTTCTATAACAGCTATATGTGCTGCTGGAACCATTCTACTAACGACATTTTGAGTCTTATAGCCGCCATCCTTTACAACTATAACAGAAATACAAGCTGCTGGAACCATTCTACAACCGCCATTTTGAGTTTTATTGTCGCCATCCTTTATATCATAGGTACACAAGCTGCTGTCTCCGTAATACTGCCGCCATTTTGAGTCGTATAGCCGCCGTCGTTTCTATAACAGCTACACGAGCTGCTGGAACCGTTCTACTGCCGCCATTTTGAGTCTTATATCCGCCATCCTTTATATATAAGATATACCAGCTGCTGGAACCATAATACAGCCACCATTTTCGTTCTTATAGCCACCATCCTGTATATAAGAGCTTAACAAGCTGGTGCCATTCTATATATAACAGCTATACAAGCTGCTGGAACCGTTCTAATGCCGCCATTTAGAGTCTCAAAGCCGCCATTCTTTGTATAACAGCTAAACAAGCTGCTGGAACCATTCTACAAGCGCCAATTTGAGTCTTATAGCCGCCATCCTTTACATTATAGCTATACAATTTGCTGGATCCGTTATACTGCCGCCTCTTTGAGTCGTATAGCCGCCATCGTTTCTATAACAGCTATACAAGCTGCTGGTACCATTCTACAACCGCCATTTTCGTTCTTATAGCCGCCACCTTTATATAACAGCTATACAAGCTGCTGGAACCGTTCTAATGCCGCCATTTTGAGTCTCAAAGCCGCCATTCTTTGTATAACAGCTAAACAAGCTGCTGGAACCATTCTACAACCGCCATTTTCGTTCTTATAGCCGCCACCTTTATATAACAGCTATACAAGCTGCTGGAACCGTTCTAATGCCGCCATTTTGAGTCTCAAAGCCGCCATTCTTTGTATAACAGCTAAACAAGCTGCTGGAACCATTCTACAAGCGCCAATTTGAGTCTTATAGCCGCCATCCTTTACATCATAGCTATACAATTTGCTGGATCCGTTATACTGCCGCCTTTTTGAGTCGTATAGCCGCCATCGCTTCTATTACAGCTATACAAGCTGCTACAACCATAATACAGCCGTATTTTCGTTCTTATAGCCGCCATCATTTATATAACAGCTACACAACAGCTAATGAATGTGCTGGAACCGTAATACTGCCGCGATTTTGAGTCTTATAGCAGCTATCCTTTAAATAACAGCTATAAAAGTTGATGGAACCATAATCGGTCCTCCATTTTGACTCTCAAGCTGCTGAAACCTTTTTACAGCCGCCATTTTGAGTCTTATAGCCGCCATCCTTTACATCATAGCTATACCAGCTGCTGGATCCGTAATACTGCCGCCATTTTCAGTCGTATAGCCGCCATCGTTTCTTTAGCAGCTACACAAGCTGCTGCAACCATAATACATCCGCCATTTTCGTTCTTATAGCCGCCATCCTTTATATAACAGCTATACAAGCTGCTGGAACGTTTCTACTGCCGCCATTTTGAGTCTCAAAGCCGCCATTCTTTGTATAACAGTTACACAAGCTGCTGGGACCATTCCACAAGCGCCAATTTGAGTCTTATAGCTGCCATCCTTTACATCATAGCTGTACAATCTGCTGGATCCGCTATACTTTTGCCATTTTGAGTCGTAGAGCCGCCGTCGTTTCTATTACAGCTATACAAGCCATAATACAGCCGCCATTTTCGTTCTTATGGCCGCCATCATTTATATAACATCTATACAAGCTGCTAAAACCATTCTACAACCGCCATTTTGAGTCTTATAGCCGCCATCCTTTACATCATAGCTATACAATTTGCTGGATCCGTAATACTGCCGCCATTTTGAGTCGTATAGCCGCCATCGTTTCTATAACAGCTATAGAAGCTGCTAGAACCATAATACAGCCGCCATTTTCGTTCTTATAGCCGCCATCCTTTATATAACAGCTATACAAGCTGCTGGATCCGTTATACTGACGCCATTTTCAGTCGTATTGCCGCCATCGTTTCTATAACAGCTACTCGAGCTGCTGCAACCGTTCTACTGCCGCTATTTTGAGTCTTATAGCCGCCATCTTTTACATCAGCTATACCAGCTGCTGGATCCGTAACACTGCCGCCCTTTTGAGTCGTATAGCCGCCATCGTTTCTGTAACAGCTATACAAGCTGCTAGAACCATAATACAGCCACCATTTTAAGTCTTATGGCAGCCATTCTTTACACAACAGCTATCGAATGTTCTGGAACAGCTATCCTCTACATAACAGCTATACAAGTTGATGGAACCATTTCACAGACACCATTTTGAGTCTTATAGCCGTTATTCTTTATACAACATCTGTACAAGCTGGTTTAACCGTTCTACTGCCGCCATTTTGAGACTTATAGCCGCCATCCTTTTTATAACAGCTATACAACCTGCTGGAACTATAATACAGCCGCCATTTTGAGTCCTATCGAATGTGCTGGAATCGTAATACTGCCGCCATTTTGAGTCTTATAGCAGCTATCCTCTACATAACAGCTATACAAGTTGATGGAACCATAATCGGGCCTCCATTTCGACTCTTATAGCCACCATCCTTTATATAACAGCTATACAAGCTGCTGCAACCATTATACAGCCGTATTTTCGTTCTTATAGCCGCCAACAGCTACACAACAGCTATTGAATGTGCTGGAAAATCGCGGCAATATGCGATTTTGAGTCTTATAGCAGCTATCCTTTAAATAACAGCTATACAAGTTGATGGAACCATAATCGGGCCTCCATTTTGACTTTCAAGCTGCTGAAACCTTTTTACAGCCGCCATTTTGCTTCTTTGCCATCCTTTATATAACACTTATACCAGCTGATGGAACCGTTCTACTACAGCAATTTTAAGTCTTATAGCCGCCATTCTTTATATTACAGGTATAACAGCTAAACAAGTTGATGGAAGCATAATCGGGCCTCCACTTTGACTCTTATAGCCACTATCCTTTATATAACAGCTATACAAGCTGCTGGGACCATTTTACAGCCGCCATTTTGAGACTTATAGCCACTATCCTTTATATAACAGCTATACAAGCTGCTGGGACCATTTTACAGACGCCATTTTGAGTCTTATAGCCGCCATCCTTTATATAACAGATATACAAGCTGCTGGATCCGTAATACTGCCGCCATTTTGAGTCGTATAGCCGCCATCATTTCTATGACAGCTATACAAGCTGCTGGTACCATTCTACAACCGCCATTTTCGTTCTTATAGCCGCCACCTTTATATAACAGCTATACAAGCTGCTGGAACCGTTCTAATGCCGCCATTTTGAGTCTCAAAGCCGCCATTCTTTGCATAACAGCTAAACAAGCTGCTGGAACCATTCCACAACCGCCATTTTCGTTCTTATAGCCGCCACCTTTATATAACAGCTATACAAGCTGCTGGAACCGTTCTAATGCCGCCATTTTGAGTCTCAAAGCCGCCATTCTTTGTATAACAGCTAAACAAGCTGCTGGAACCATTCTACAAGCGCCAATTTGAGTCTTATAGCCGCCATCCTTTACATCATAGCTATACAATTTGCTGGATCCGTTATACTGCCGCCTTTTTGAGTCGTATAGCCGCCATCGCTTCTATTACAGCTATACAAGCTGCTACAACCATAATACAGCCGTATTTTCGTTCTTATAGCCGCCATCATTTATATAACAGCTACACAACAGCTATTGAATGTGCTGGAACCGTAATACTGCCGCGATTTTGAGTCTTATAGCAGCTATCCTTTAAATAACAGCTATAAAAGTTGATGGAACCATAATCGGTCCTCCATTTTGACTCTCAAGCTGCTGAAACCTTTTTACAGCCGCCATTTTGAGTCTTATAGCCGCCATCCTTTACATCATAGCTATACCAGCTGCTGGATCCGTAATACTGCCGCTATTTTCAGTCGTATAGCCGCCATCGTTTCTTTAGCAGCTACACAAGCTGCTGCAACCATAATACAGCCGCCATTTTCGTTCTTATAGCCGCCATCCTTTATATAACAGCTATACAAGCTGCTGGAACGTTTCTACTGCCGCCATTTTGAGTCTCAAAGCCGCCATTCTTTGTATAACAGTTACACAAGCTGCTGGGACCATTCTACAAGCGCCAATTTGAGTCTTATAGCTGCCATCCTTTACATCATAGCTGTACAATCTGCTGGATCCGCTATACTTTTGCCATTTTGAGTCGTAGAGCCGCCGTCGTTTCTATTACAGCTATACAAGCCATAATACAGCCGCCATTTTCGTTCTTATGGCCGCCATCATTTATATAACATCTATACAAGCTGCTAAAACCATTCTACAACCGCCATTTTGAGTCTTATAGCCGCCATCCCTTACATCATAGCTATACCAGCTGCTGGATCCGTAATACTGCCGCCATTTTGAGTCGTATAGCCGCCATCGTTTCTATAACAGCTATAGAAGCTGCTAGAACCATAATACAGCCGCCATTTTCGTTCTTATAGCCGCCATCCTTTATATAACAGCTATACAAGCTGCTGGATCCGTTATACTGACGCCATTTTCAGTCGTATTGCCGCCATCGTTTCTATAACAGCTACTCGAGCTGCTGCAACCGTTCTACTGCCGCTATTTTGAGTCTTATAGCCGCCATCTTTTACATCAGCTATACCAGCTGCTGGATCCGTAACACTGCCGCCCTTTTGTGTCGTATAGCCGCCATCGTTTCTATAACAGCTATACAAGCTGCTAGAACCATAATACAGCCACCATTTTGAGTCTTATGGCAGCCATTCTTTACACAACAGCTATCGAATGTTCTGGAACAGCTATCCTCTACATAACAGCTATACAAGTTGATGGAACCATTTCACAGACACCATTTTGAGTCTTATAGCCGTTATTCTTTATACAACATCTGTACAAGCTGGTTTAACCGTTCTACTGCCGCCATTTTGAGACTTATAGCCGCCATCCTTTTTATAACAGCTATACAACCTGCTGGAACTATAATACAGCCGCCATTTTGAGTCCTATCGAATGTGCTGGAATCGTAATACTGCCGCCATTTTGAGTCTTATAGCAGCTATCCTCTACATAACAGCTATACAAGTTGATGGAACCATAATCGGGCCTCCATTTTGACTCTTATAGCCACCATCCTTTATATAACAGCTATACAAGCTGCTTGGACCATTTCACAGACGCCAGTTTGAGTCTTATAGCCGCCATCTTTTATATAAGAGCTTAACAATCTGGTGCCATCCTTTATATAACAGCTATACAAGCTGCTGGAACCATTCTACAACCGCCATTTTGAGTCTTTTAGTAGCCATCCTTTTCATCATAGATATTCAAGCTGGTAGATCCGTAATACTGCCGCTATTTATAGTCGTATAGCCGCCATCGTTTCTATAACAGCTATATGTGCTGCTGGAACCATTCTACTAACGACTTTTTGAGTCTTATAGCCGCCATCCTTTACAACTATAACAGAAATACAAGCTGCTGGAACCATTCTACAACCGCCATTTTGAGTTTTATTGTCGCCATCCTTTATATCATAGGTACACAAGCTGCTGGCTCCGTAATACTGCCGCCATTTTGAGTCGTATAGCCGCCGTCGTTTCTATAACAGCTACACGAGCTGCTGGAACCGTTCTACTGCCGCCATTTTGAGTCTTATATCCGCCATCCTTTATATATAAGATATACCAGCTGCTGGAACCATAATACAGCCGCCATTTTCGTTCTTATAGCCACCATCCTGTATATAAGAGCTTAACAAGCTGGTGCCATCCTTTATATAACAGCTATACAAGCTGCTGGAACCGTTCTAATGCCGCCATTTAGAGTCTCAAAGCCGCCATTCTTTGTATAACAGCTAAACAAGCTGCTGGAACCATTCTACAAGCGCCAATTTGAGTCTTATAGCCGCCATCCTTTACATTATAGCTATACAATTTGCTGGATCCGTTATACTGCCGCCTCTTTGAGTCGTATAGCCGCCATCGTTTCTATTACAGCTATACAAGCTGCTGCAACCATTATACAGCCGCATTTTCGTTCTTATAGCCGCCAACAGCTACACAACAGCTATTGAATGTGCTGGAACCGTAATACTGCCGCGATTTTGAGTCTTATAGCAGCTATCCTTTAAATAACAGCTATACAAGTTGATGGAACCATAATCGGGCCTCCATTTTGACTCTCAAGCTGCTGAAACCTTTTTACAGCCGCCATTTTGCTTCTTATAGCCGCCATCCTTTATATAACAGTTATACCAGCTGATGGAACCGTTCTACTACAGCAATTTTAAGTCTTATAGCCGCCATTCTTTATATTACAGGTATAACAGCTAAACAAGTTGATGGAAGCATAATCGGGCCTCCACTTTGACTCTTATAGCCACTATGCTTTATATAACAGCTATACAAGCTGCTGGGACCATTTTACAGCCGCCATTTTGAGACCTATAGTCGCCATCCTTTATATAACAGATATATAAGCTGCTGGAACCATAATACAGCCGCCATTTTGAGTCTTATGGCCGTAATACTTTAAATAATAGCTATACAAGCTGCTGGATCCGTAATACTGCCGCCATTTTGAGTCTTATAGCCGCCATCCTTTACATCATAGCTATACAAGCTGCTGGATCCGTAATACTGCCGCCATTTCGAGTCGTATAGCCGCCATCGTTTCTATAACAGCTATACAAGCTGCTGGAACCATTCTACAACCGCCATTTTGAGTATTATAGCCGCCATCCTTTATACTACAGCTATAACAGTTAAACAAGTTGATGGAACCATAATCGGTCCTCCACTTTGACTCTTATAGCCACCATTCTTTATACAACAGCTATACAAGCTGCTGGGTCCATTTCACAGATTTTGAGTCTTATAGCCGCCATCTTTTATATAAGAGCTTAACAATCTAGTGCCATCCTTTATATAACAGCTATACAATCTGCTTGAACAATTCTACAACCGCCATTTTGAGTATTATAGCCGCCATCATTTATGTAACAGGTATACAAGCTGCTGGAACCGTTCTACTGACGCCATTATGAATCTCATAGCCACCATCCTTTATATAACAGCTATACAAGCTGCGGGAACCATAATACACCCGACATTTTGAGTCTTATGGCCGTCATCCTTTACATAATAGCTTTAGAAGCTGCTGGAACCGTAATACTGTCTCCATTTTGATCCATATTTTATATTACAGCTATACAAGCTGCTGAAATCTTTTTACAGCCGCCATTTTGCTTCTTATAGCCGCCATCCTTTATATAACAGTTATACAAGCTGCTGGAACCATTCTACAACCGCCATTTTGAGTATTATAGCCGCCATCCTTTATACTACAGCTATAACAGTTAAACAAGTTGATGGAACCTTAATCGGTCCTCCACTTTGACTCTTATAGCCACTATCCTTTATATAACAGCTATACAAGCTGCTGGGACCATTTCACAGACGCCATTTTGAGTCTTATAGCCGCCATCCTTTATATAACAGATATACAAGCTGCTGGATCCGTAATACTGCCTCCATTTTGATCCATATTTTATATTACAGCTATACAAGCTGCTGAAATCTTTTTACAGCCGCCATTTTGCTTCTTATAGTTACACCAGCTGATGGAACCGTTCTACTACCGCAATTTTAAGTCTTATAGCCGCCATTCTTTATACTACAGCTATAACAGTTAAACAAGTTGATGGAACCATAATCGATCCTCCACTTTGACTCCTATAGCCACTATCCTTTATATAACAGCTATACAAGCTGCTGGGACCATTTTACAGACGCCATTTTGAGTCTTATAGCCGCCATCCTTTATATAACAGATATACAAGCTGCTGGATCCGTAATACTGCCGCCATTTTGAGTCGTATAGCCGCCATCATTTCTATAACATCCTTTATATAACAGCTATACAAGCTGCTGGAACCGTTCTAATGCCGCCATTTTGAGTCTCAAAGCCGCCATTCTTTGTATAACAGCTATAACAGTTAAACAAGTTGATGCAACCATAATCGATCCTCCACTTTGACTCTTATAGCCACTATCCTCTACATAACAGCTATACAAGTTGATGGAACCATAATCGGGCCTCCATTTTGACTCTTATAGCCACCATCCTTTATATAACAGCTATACAAGCTGCTGGGACCATTTTACAGACGCCATTTTGAGTCTTATAGCCGCCATCCTTTATATAACAGATATACAAGCTGCTGGATCCGTAATACTGCCGCCATTTTGAGTCGTATAGCCGCCATCATTTCTATAACATCCTTTATATAACAGCTATACAAGCTGCTGGAACCGTTCTAATGCCGCCATTTTGAGTCTCAAAGCCGCCATTCTTTGTATAACAGCTATAACAGTTAAACAAGTTGATGGAACCATAATCGATCCTCCACTTTGACTCTTATAGCCCGTATCCTCTACATAACAGCTATACAAGTTGATGGAACCATAATCGGGCCTCCATTTTGACTCTTATAGCCGCCATTCTTTGTATAACAGCTAAACAATCTGCTGGAACCATTCTACAAGCGCCAATTTGAGTCTTATAGCCGCCATCCTTTACATCATAGCTATACAATTTGCTGGATCCGTTATACTGCCGCCTTTTTGAGTCGTATAGCCGCCATCGTTTCTATTACAGCTATACAAGCTGCTGCAACCATTATACAGCCGTATTTTCGTTCTTATAGCCGCCATCATTTATATAACAGCTACACAACAGCTATTGAATGTGCTGGAACAGTAATACTGCTGCGATTTTGAGTCTTATAGCAGCTATCCTTTAAATAAGAGCTATACAAGTTGATGGAACCATAATCGGGCCTCCATTTTGACTCTCAAGCTGCTGAAACCTTTTTACAGCCGCCATTTTGCTTCTTATAGCCGCCATCCTTTATATAACAGTTATACCAGCTGATGGAACCGTTCTACTACAGCAATTTTAAGTCTTATAGCCGCCATTCTTTATATTACAGGTATAACAGCTAAACAAGTTCATGGAAGCATAATCGGGCCTCCACTTTGACTCTTATAGCCACTATGCTTTATATAACAGCTATACAAGCTGCTGGGACCATTTTACAGACGCCATTTTGAGTCTTATAGCCGCCATCCTTTATATAACAGATATATAAGCTGCTGGAACCATAATACAGCCGCCATTTTGAGTCGTATAGCCGCCATCATTTCTATAACAGCTATACAAGCTGCTGGTACCATTCTACAACCGCCATTTTCGTTCTTATAGCCGCCACCTTTATATAACAGCTATACAAGCTGCTGGAACCGTTCTAATGCCGCCATTTTGAGTCTCAAAGCCGCCATTCTTTGTATAACAGCTAAACAAGCTGCTGGAACCATTCTACAAGCGCCAGTTTGAGTCTTATAGCCGCCATCCTTTACATCATAGCTATACAATTTGCTGGATCCGTTATACTGCCGCCTTTTTGAGTCGTATAGCCGCCATCGTTTCTATTACAGCTATACAAGCTGCTGCAACCATAATACAGCCGTATTTTCGTTCTTATAGCCGCCATCATTTATATAACAGCTACACAACAGCTATTGAATGTGCTGGAACAGTAATACTGCTGCGATTTTGAGTCTTATAGCAGCTATCCTTTAAATAACAGCTATACAAGTTGATGGAACCATAATCGGGCCTCCATTTTGACTCTCAAGCTGCTGAAAACTTTTTACAGCCGCCATTTTGCTTCTTATAGCCGCCATCCTTTATATAACAGTTATACCAGCTGATGGAACCGTTCTACTACAGCAATTTTAAGTCTTATAGCCGCCATTCTTTATATTACAGGTATAACAGCTAAACAAGTTCATGGAAGCATAATTGGGCCTCCACTTTGACTCTTATAGCCACTATGCTTTATATAACAGCTATACAAGCTGCTGGGACCATTTTACAGCCGCCATTTTGAGACCTATAGTCGCCATCCTTTATATAACAGATATATAAGCTGCTGGAACCATAATACAGCCGCCATTTTGAGTCTTATGGCCGTAATACTTTAAATAATAGCTATAGAAGCTGCTGGATCCGTAATACTGCCGCCATTTTGAGTCTTATAGCCGCCATCCTTTACATCATAGCTATACAAGCTGCTGGATCCGTAATACTGCCGCACTTTCGAGTCGTATAGCCGCCATCGTTTCTATAACAGCTATACAAGCTGCTGGAACCATTCTACAACCGCCATTTTGAGTATTATAGCCGCCATCCTGTATACTACAGCTATAACAGTTAAACAAGTTGATGGAACCATAATCGGTCCTCCACTTTGACTCTTATAGCCACTATCCTTTATATAACAGCTATACAAGCTGCTGGGACCATTTTACAGACGCCATTTTGAGTCTTATAGCCGCCATCCTTTATATAACAGATATACAAGCTGCTGGAACCATAATACAGCCGCGATTTTGAATCTTATGGCCGCCATTTTTTACACAACAGCTATTGAATGTGCTGGAACCGTAATACGGCTCGATTTAGAGTCTTATAGCAGCTATCCTTTACATAACAGATATACAAGTTGATGGAACCATAATCGGGCCTCCATTTTGACTCTTATAGCCACCATTCTTTATACAACAGCTATACAAGCTGCTGGGTCCATTTCACAGATTTTGAGTCTTATAGCCGCCATCTTTTATATAAGAGCTTAACAATCTAGTGCCATCCTTTATATAACAGCTATACAATCTGCTTGAACAATTCTACAACCGCCATTTTGAGTATTATAGCCGCCATCCTTTATGTAACAGGTATACAAGCTGCTGGAACCGTTCTACTGACGCCATTATGAGTCTCATAGCCACCATCCTTTATATAACAGCTATACAAGCTGCGGGAACCATAATACACCCGACATTTTGAGTCTTATGGCCGTCATCCTTTACATAATAGCTTTAGAAGCTGCTGGAACCGTAATACTGTCTCCATTTTGATCCATATTTTATATTACAGCTATACAAGCTGCTGAAATCTTTTTACAGCCGCCATTTTGCTTCTTATAGCCGCCATCCTTTATAAAACAGTTACACCAGCTGATGGAACCATTCTACAACCGCCATTTTGAGTATTATAGCCGCCATCCTTTATACTACAGATATAACAGTTAAACAAGTTGATGGAACCTTAATCGGTCCTCCACTTTGACTCTTATAGCCACTAGCCTTTATATAACAGCTATACAAGCTGCTGGGACCATTTTACAGACGCCATTTTGAGTCTTATAGCCGCCATCCTTTATATAACAGATATACAAGCTGCTGGATCCGTAATACTGCCTCCATTTTGATCCATATTTTATATTACAGCTATACAAGCTGCTGAAATCTTTTTACAGCCGCCATTTTGCTTCTTATAGCCGCCATCCTTTATATAACAGTTACACCAGCTGATGGAACCATTCTACAACCGCCATTTTGAGTATTATAGCCGCCATCCTTTATACTACAGCTATAACAGTTAAACAAGTTGATGGAACCTTAATCGGTCCTCCACTTTGACTCTTATAGCCACTATCCTTTATATAACAGCTATACAAGCTGCTGGGACCATTTTACAGACGCCATTTTGAGTCTTATAGCCGCCATCCTTTATATAACAGATATACAAGCTGCTGGATCCGTAATACTGCCTCCATTTTGATCCATATTTTATATTACAGCTATACAAGCTGCTGAAACCTTTTTACAGCCGCCATTTTGCTTCTTTGCCATCCTTTATATAACAGTTATACCAGCTGATGGAACCGTTCTACTACAGCAATTTTAAGTCTTATAGTCGCCATTCTTTATACTACAGCTATAACAGTTAAACAAGTTGATGGAACCATAATCGATCCTCCACTTTGACTCTTATAGCCACTATCCTTTATATAACAGCTATACAAGCTGCTGGGACCATTTTACAGACGCCATTTTGAGTCTTATAGCCGCCATCCTTTATATAACAGATGTACAAGCTGCTGGATCCGTAATACTGCCGCCATTTTGAGTCGTATAGCCGCCATCATTTCTATAACAGCTATACAAGCTGCTGGTACCATTCTACAACCGCCATTTTCGTTCTTATAGCCGCCACCTTTATATAACAGCTATACAAGCTGCTGGAACCGTTCTAATGCCGCCATTTTGAGTCTCAAAGCCGCCATTCTTTGTATAACAGCTAAACAAGCTGCTGGAACCATTCTACAAGCGCCATTTTGAATCGTATAGCCGCCATCGTTTCTATTACAGCTATACAAGCTGCTGCAACCATAATACAGCCGTATTTTCGTTCTTATAGCCGCCATCATTTATATAACAGCTACACAACAGCTATTGAATGTGCTGGAACCGTAATACTGCCGCGATTTTGAGTCTTATAGCAGCTATCCTTTAAATAACAGCTATACAAGTTGATGGAACCATAATCGGGCCTCCATTTTGACTCTCAAGCTGCTGAAACCTTTTTACAGCCGCCATTTTGCTTCTTATAGCCGCCATCCTTTATATAACAGTTATACCAGCTGATGGAACCGTTCTACTACCGCAATTTTAAGTCTTATAGCCGCCATTCTTTATATTACAAGTTTAACAGCTAAACAAGTGTATGGAAGCATAATCGGGCCTCCACTTTGACTCTTATAGCCACTATCCTTTATGTAACAGCTAAACAAGCTGCTAGGACCATTTTACAGCCGCCATTTTGAGACTTATAGCCGCCATCCCTTATATAACAGATATAGATATACATAATAGCTTTAGAAGCTGCTGGAACCGTAATACTGCCTCCATTTTGATCCATATTTTATATAACAGCTATACAAGCTGCTGAAATCTTTTTACAACCGCCATTTTGCTTCTTACAGCCGCCATCCTTTATATAACAGTTATACCAGCTGATGGAACCGTTCTACTACCGCAATTTTAAGTCTTATAGCCGCCATTCTTTATACTACAGCTATAAGAGTTAAACAAGTTGATGGAACCATAATCGGTCCTCCACTTTGACTCTTATAGCCACTATCTTTTATATAACAGATATACAAGCTGCTGGATCCGTAATACTGCCGCCATTTTGAGTCGTATAGCCGCCATCATTTCTATAACAGCTATACAAGCCGCTGGTACCATTCTACAACCGCCATTTTCGTTCTTATAGCCGCCACCTTTATATAACAGCTATAAAAGCTGCTGGAACCGTTCTAATGCCTCCATTTTGAGTCTCAAAGCCGCCATTCTTTGTATAACAGCTAAACAAGCTGCTGGAACCATTCTACAAGCGCCAGTTTGAGTCTTATAGCCGCCATCCTTTACATCATAGCTATACAATTTGCTGGATCCGTTATACTGCCGCCTTTTTGAGTCGTATAGCCGCCATCGTTTCTATTACAGCTACACAAGCTGCTATAACCATAATACAGCCTTATTTTCGTTCTTATAGCCGCCATCATTTATATAACAGCTATACAAGCTGCTGGAACCGTTCTACTGCCGCCATTTTCAGTCGTATTGCCGCCATCGTTTCTATAACAGCTACTCGAGCTGCTGGAACCGTTCTACTGCCGCTATTTTGAGTCTTATGGCCGTCATACTTTACATAATAGCTTTAGAAGCTGCTGGAACCGTAATACTGCCTCCATTTCGATCCATATTTTATATAACAGCTATACAAGGAACCATTCTACAACCGCTATTTTGAGTATTATAGCCGCCATCCTTTATATATCAAATACACAAGCTGCTGGAACCATTCTACTGACGCCATTTTGAGTCTCATTGCCGCCATCCTTTATATAACAGCTATACAACCTGCTGGAACCATAATACAGCCGCGATTTTGAGTCTTATGGCCGCCATTTTTTACACAACAGCTATTGAATGTGCTGGAACCGTAATACTGCCGCGATTTTGAGTCTTATAGCAGCTATCCTTTACATAACAGATATACAAGTTGATGGAACCATAATCGGGCCTCCATTTTGACTCGTATAGCCGCCATACTTTACACCATAGCTATACAATCTGCTGGATCCGTTATACTGCCGCCTTTTTGAGTCTTATAGCCGCCATTTTTTATATAACAGCTATACAAGCTGCTGGATCCGTAATACTGCCGCCATTTTGAGTCCTATAGCCGCCATCGTTTCTATTACAGCTATAAAAGCTGCTGCAACCATAATACAGCCGTATTTTCGTTCTTATAGCCGTGAATAGGGATTGTCGAAGAGAAAGAAAATAAGCCAATCTTCATTCGTTGAATTCAAAATATGAACTGATTTTATTTACAAAAGTACGGAGTTTATATAGGATTATCTTAGGCTCTAGGAGGTAACAATTGTTCTCGGGGGTTGAAAATTATTTATATTTCATGCTTAGCGCTGGTTGATACCGCACTGCTGTTATCATCTTAAGTGTTTCTCCACAGAGTGTGGATGCATGTTTTGTTTGGTATTAGGCAATAATTGTCATATGAATCTTTACGACTTCTTCTTGGTTTATGCTTTTGTTTCGAATTGTATATTTCATTGGTGCATCTGATTTGGTGAAGCCAGCTCAGATGAACACTGTGTTTATTCTTAAACATTCTGCCAAGGGCCGCCAAATGTGACGTTATGGACTTTATTATTATTTGTATAGTTAGTTGTCTTTTAAAAAATTATTATTAAACTATCATTAGTAAAATAATTATTGTTAAAGAAGCATGACCAGCTACATGATGGACGATGAACCTAATCAATCTGATGTTCCTTTACCATTGTCACTGATTTCCTATTCTTACCAATTCTCCCGTATGTATTACTGAGTTGGCTTCTACTGGTTTTTATAATATTTGGCATATTACCTAATGATTTCTGTTTCGGGATATCTACCCATTCCTGATGTGTATTACTGTGCTGACTTCTAGCCTTTTTATAAGCTGGAGAATTTGAAAAAGAACTATCTTTCCTTTTTGAATTGTACCAATGTGATCTTCGCTCCTCCATTTTCAAATATCGCTGACTGCTAAAACTTGAGTGGTTATTCTGTTTATTATTAAATGTTGTTCTTTTATAATTATTTTGCCATATCTGCATTTTTGGTACTATAGTTTCGGACAATTTGTTACCGGAATCTATTTTGATATTATTTTTTAGATAATCATTATCTAATTGACCCATTGCCTTCTGAATATTCTCATTTTGTACTGGCTCAGGGATATATACTTGTTGTTCCCCAATTCTCACTTTACCTCAAATGTGAGGTCCTGCCGGGGGCCATAAATTTATTTCTTGAGTTTTCCTGTTGTATTTCTTGCGAATTGTGTTGTTTTTATTTTGACATTTACCTTTCCTCTCCCAACGTTGTTCAAAACCTGTGACATCTATTGTTGTTGCCACTACAGATTTATTATGAAGTGATTTGGTGCATCCCGAGACGATCCAACCAAATTGAGTATTTTGGCCTAGCAGGCCATCAATCTTTGTAATTCCCCTTTTTAAGATTTGGGTATATACGTATACTCCCATTATTATATCAACCCTACCAGGTTTATTGAAGGTAGGATCAGCTAACACGTAAGTTGCCATTTTGACATATCCACGTTTGGCAACACAATTGCCTCAACCTTTAGATGTCCTTTCCAAGGATTTCTCGTCTTTACATCTATTTTTACCTTATATTTTGATTTATTAGATTTTATTGAGGACACGCCACTTATTTCTGTATATTGTTTAATTTTAGGTAGTTTTAATATTTGAGCGGCCTCTTCAGACAAAATGGTGCTCTGTGAACCACAACCAATAAGGGCTCTTAGAGTCTTATATCCTCCATTTGCATTTTTGACTTGTATTACAGCTGTGGCCAACAGTGTTGGTTGTGCGGTTACACAAGTATTTACTCTCTCCTGTTCTTCTTCAAAATGAAGTAAGGTATGGTGTTCATTACTGCACAATGAACAGACCATTTCATTAGTGCACAGCTTTTTGCTTGAATGGTTCAAGCATCTTATGCAAAGCTGCACTTTTTTGACTGTTTCATACCTTTCAGTTGGTGTCCAACCTTTAAACTTATAGCATTTATATGCTTTGTGCCCGGCAATTTTGCAAATCGGACATTTATCTTCGACTTCCGCATAATTTAAAACAGTTTGTAGTCGTTTTTTCTCGTCTTTGCTCATGGCACTTAGCGAGCAATATCTTTGCTCCAAGTATTCCATGACATCAGATAGCAATTGTATCTGCTTTGTTTTTCTAATTTGACTCTCATATAATTGTAGAGTCTCTCTGTCAAATTTCCTTAGTAGGAGTTGTGCGAATATTGCGTCAACTTCATCGGACAAATTTGCTTTTATTTTAATTAAGTAAACTGACTCATTAACTATGTCAATCACTCCTTTAACACTTTTTGCGGAATCATTGTTGATCATCGGTAAATCAACGATCCGACTTAATTGTTCGGAAAATACCCTCCGATTATTTTCATACCGCTTGTTTAATAATTCCCAAGCGGCACTATAATTGACAGCTGAACCTGACAATAGATGGGCTACCATGCTCCTTGCGTCGCCCTTTAACGCGGATTTTAAATAATTGAATTTAAGAGCAGAATTTAGATCCTCGCTTTTTTCAATCAGTTCCGCAAATAATTCTACAAACAGGTCCCATTCTCTAGGATCTCCAGAAAATATGGGTACCTGTATTTTCGGCAACACCAGTAGTTCGCCTTTCACGGTTACATTCTCAATCTTACTTTCCTTGTTGTTTAGTTTCATTTCTAATGCTGATACTGAATTCCGGACATCGAATTCTAAATCATCCATAGCATTATTAAATTTGGCATTTTTTGTCAAACCCTGGCACGCCTGTACTTTCTCCCACAAATAATTGATCTTATTAATATATATTATGCATGTCTCATTGCCTGTTGAATTATCTATAGTACGTAAATCTTTGCTGACCCTATCCAAATATTCCTGGAGCTGTCGGGCTCTACCCAAAAATATCTCCTGGTTATCATTAGCGTCTGTATTACTGGAGGTCGCATTCCCGCGCGACTCTCCTTTGCTATCATCCAACTTTTCAAACATCGCACTGTGGTCCAAAATCCAGATTTTGTGGCATTAACTATAAGGAATGCAGTTACCGAGTTAAAACTTTGCACATATAACCATGTTAGGATGCATAATAAAAAAAAAAAAATTGGAAAGATTTGACCACGCCCTCTTGACCTCCCATACTAGCCCACGCAGCGTATACGTAATGTGATTTAAATGAATTTGGGATTAAAATAATTATAGCTATTAAAAAACAACAAATTAAATTTTAATATTTTATTTTGAACTGTTATTAATCAAAAAATTAAGATTAAGCAATGCAAACTATAAATAAACAACTTTGATTTTATTTTAAATAAGACATTTTTGACGATTTGACGATAAAATAAATGATAATATAAATTTACCTCGGAAAAACTCGGAAAAAGTAATCATAACATAATTTAATACATACTTTGAGCTGTAATGTACTATAATTACAATTTCGCAGAAATTCACAGAAAGTTAGTTTTCACTCCACAATAGACGCACACATGGGTTAAGTTTTCTTTATTTTAGGACATAAACAATCATTACACAAAAAAAACAATTAACATATACAAATTGAAATTTCGTGCAGTATTTACATTCTACATACCTTGATTAATATTATCCATTACAAAAGTTATTTTACACTTTGTTTGCCTACAATTTCCCGCTTTTTTTGGCAGAGCGAACAGCTGACTAAACACTTGACTTTAAAAGTGTGCCAAAATTTCGGGGGTGCAGTAAAAACAAAAATATTTTTATATTCGATATATTCAAAGTTTTCTGTCCAACAAGAAATACGATTTTGTTTCAACAAATTTTTAGGTTAATGCCACAAAATCTGGATTTTGGACCACAGTGCATCGTTGCATCTGCTTCACTGTTTTCCGAATCGACGGTGCCCTGCCTGCTTGACTCTCCTTTGGCTAATAATCTGGCTGCCATATCTAAACCTTCCTCATACTTTCCATCTGTGAAATAGTAGTGTTCGTTTACTCCACTCTGTAGCATTTGGCTATAGTAACTAATCCATTGCTTCTGAATCTCAGTTACCTCATTAAGAATCTTGCTAGTTAACTTACTAGCATCTAACTCTTCTATCTTTTTTAACCTTTTGTGCAACTCGTGTTGCTTCCCTAACAATTTTTCAGTTTTGGTAGGAAACATTTTTGTCTTATGCGTGTATTAGGATATCGATATAAGTATATTATAATAAAAATAGATAGAAGTACTTATAACTATCTTAATTTATATCTTATCTGATGATCCTGTTGACACCGTTCGCCACCGTTGTCCGCCAAGTAGAGTTTGCCAAGTAGGTTTTGCCGATATTCTGCTACTGCTTGTCTGCCAATGGGTATGGTTTGCCGATAGTTTTCTGGTAGTTCGCCGTTTTACATTTGCCTCGCCTCCAGTCGCCTCTTCTTTGCAACTATCTTGTTGCTCTGCTGCTATTTTTAGTTGCCGACTTGCAACTGTATATAGTGTGTATGTACATTAGTAAATTCTTTTTTTTTTTTTTACTTTCGATATTAGGGCTTCGAATACGCCACACACAAAAACTCCCGCCGCCGAAATTACTACAGTTGCTCCACTAGCCAAACTGACTTTAAAATCGGACGCACGCATTTTTTATTTATTAAGCAAAATTTTGCCTTTTCTATTATAATCTGTCTCTTACCACTGGTGGGGGAAAACAAGAGTTATTTTATTTTTGCTACCTTTAGCTGATCTTAGCATTTACACTTGCATAAGAATTCAGACTTACAGGCGCTGATTTACCCTCTGAGTCTCCTACCACTGGTGGGGGAAAACTACAGAGTTCCTTTTTCTCGAAGGACCAAAATGAATCTGGTTCGAAGGACCAAAATGAATAGGGATTTAGAACCACAACTAAAAAACCCAATCTTCATTCGTTGAATTCAAAATATGAACTGATTTTATTTACAAAAGTACGGAGTTTATATATTATCTTAGGCTCTAGTAGGTAACAATTGTTCTTAGAAGATCTTATTTTAGACTCACACCCACGTATTCGGGGGTTGAAAAATTATTATTTTGGGCACATCGTCGGCCACTTGACATCCTGTCGTTGTGATCTTTTGGGTTAGTTTAGAATTACAAGTGTTTATTCCACACCGCGTGTGGCAGATTGTATTTCTAGTCATATGCTAGGTTAGTTGTTTGGTACAAAGGTACAGTTGTATTGTATTTTCTTTAGTGCATCTGATTTGGTGAAGCCAGTTCAGATGAACACGATGTTTATTCTTAAACATTCTGCAAAGGGCCACCAAATGCGGCGTTTTGGACTTTATTTTTATAGTTAGTTGTCTTATACAAATTATTATTAAACTATCATTAGTAAGATAATTATTGTTAAAGAAGCATGACCAGTTACACGATGGACGTTGAACCTAGTCAATCTGATGTTCCTTTGCCATTGTCACTGACTTCCTATTCTTACCAATTCTCCCGTATGTATTACTGAGTTGGCTTCTACTGGTTTTTATAATATTTGGCATATTACCTAATGATTTCTGTTTCGGGATATCTACCCATTCCTGATGTGTATTACTGTGCTGACTTCTAGCCTTTTTATAAGCTGGAGAATTTAAAAAGAACTATCTTTCCTTTTTGAATTGTAGCAATGTGATCTTCGCTCCACCATTTTTAAATATCGCTGACTGCTAAAACTTGAGTGGTTATTCTGGCTATCATTAAATGTTGTCTTTTTATAAATATTTTGCCATATCTGCCTTTTTTGGTACTATAGTTTCGGACAATTTGTTACCGGAATCTTTTTTGATATTATTTTTTAGATAATCATTATCTAATTGACCCATTGCTTTCTGAATGTTCTCATTTTGTATTGGCTCAGGGATATATACTTTTTGTTCCCCAATTTTCACTTTACCTCCAATGTGAGGTCCTGCCGGGGGCCATAAATTTATTTTTTGAGTTTTGCTGTTGCATTTCTTTGGGATTGTGTCGTTTTTACTATGAAATTTACTTTTCCTCTCCCAACGTTGTTCAAAACCTGTGACATCTATTGTTGTTGCCACTACAGATTTATTCTGATTTGATTTGGTGCATCCCGAGACGATCCAACCAAATTGAGTATTTTGGCCTAGCAGGCCATCAATCTTTGTAATTCCCCTTTTTAAGATTTGGGTATATACGTATACTCCCATTATTATATCAACCCTACCAGGTTTATTAAAGGTAGGATCAGCTAGCACGTAAGTTTTCCATTTTGACATATCCACGTTTGCTATTTTTAATGGAAGAGCTTTCATTAACTTTGGCAACACAATTGCCTCAACCTTTAGATGTCCTTTCCAAGGATTTCTCGTCTTTACATCAATTTTTACCTTATATTTTGATTTATTAGATTTTATTGAGGACACGCCACTTATTTCTGTATATTGTTTAATTTTAGGTAGTTTTAATATTTGAGCGGCCTCTTCAGACAAAATGGTGCTCTGTGAACCACAATCAATAAGGGCTCTTAGAGTCTTATATCCTCCATTTGCATTTTTGACTTGTATTACAGCTGTGGCCAACAGTGTTGGTTGTGCCGTTACACAAGTATTAGCTCCCTCATGTGTTTCTTCAAAATGGAGTAAAGTATGGTGTTCCTTACTGCACAATGAACAGACCATTTCATTAGTGCACACCTTATTGCTTGAATGGTTCAAGCATCTTATGCAAAGCTGCACTTTTTTGGCTGTCTCATATCGTTCAATAGGTGCCAAACCTTTAAACTTATAGCATTTATATGCTTTGTGCCCGGCAATTTTGCAAATCGGACATTTATCTTCGACTTCCGCATAATTTAAAACAGTTTGTAGTCGTTTTTTCTCGTCTTTGCTCATGGCACTTAGCGAGCAATATCTTTGCTCCAAGTATTCCATGACATCAGATAGCAATTGTATCTGCTTTGTTTTTCTAATTTGACTCTCATATAACTGTAGAGTCTCCCTGTCAAATCTCCGAAGTATGAGTTGAGCTACTATTACGTCAACTTCATCGGACAAATTTGCTTTAATTTTAATTAAGTGTATTGACTCATTAATTATGTCAATCACTCCTTTTACGCTTTTTGCGGATTCATTGTTGATCATCGGTAAATCAACGATCCGACTTAATTGTTCGGAAAATACCCTCCGATTATTTTCATACCGCTTGGTTAATAATTCCCAAGCGGCACTATAATTGTCAGCTAAACCTGACAATAGATGGGCTACCATGCTCCTTGCTTCGCCCTTTAACGCGGATTTTAAATAATTGAATTTAAGAGCAGGACTTAAATCCTCTCTTTTTTCAATCAGTTCCGCGAATAATTCCACAAACAGGTCCCATTCTCTAGGTTCTCCAGAGAATGTTGGTACCTGTATTTTTGGCAACACCGGTAGTTCGCCTCTCACTGTTACATTCTCAATCTTACTTTCCTTATTGTTCATTTTCATTTCTAGCATTGACAATGAATTTTGGACGTCGAATTCCAAATCCTCCATAGTATTCTTAAATTTTGCATCACTTGTTTTTTCTTGGCATGCCCGTACCTTCTCCCATAAATAATTTATTTTATTAATATACATTATCCATGTCCCATTGCCTGTAGATTTCAACTCTACTACCTCCAAATATTCCTGAAGCTGTCGAACTCTATCCATTAATATCTCCTGATTACCATTACCGTTTTCATGACTGGAGGTCGCATTCCCGCACGACTCTCCTTTGCTATCATCAACCATTTCTGACATATCTGCTTCTGCTTCGACTAACACTGACGTACTAGTGCCTGGTTTTTCTGACTCTCCTGTAGCTATTATTTTGGCAACTATCTTTAAAACTTCTTCATGTACTTTATCTCTGTAGTACTGATGATCGAAAACCCACTGCTGGAGCAATTTCTCATGATTAGGCATCCATCGGCTACTAATCACTTTTACTTCCTCAATCTCCTTGTTAGTAATGTTTCTGGGATTTAGTGCTTCCAACTGCCTTAACCTGGTATGCAACTCTACCTGCTTCTCTAACAATTTCCCAGTCTTATTAGTGAACATTTTATCTTGTGCGAATATTAGGATATCGATATAAATATATAATAATAAAAATAGATAGATGTACTTATAACTATCTTAATTTGTATCTTATCTGATGATCCTGTTGACACCGTTCGCCACTGTTGTCCGCCAAGTAGAGTTTGCCAAGTAGGTTTTGCCGATATTCTGCTGCTGCTTGTCTGCGAATGGGTCAGATTTGCCGTTTCTTTATATTTGCCTCGCCTAATTTATTTTGCTACCTATAGCTGATCTTAGCATTTACACTTGCATAAGAATTCAGACTTTAAGGAGCTGATTCACACTCTGAGTCTCTTACCACTGGTGGGAGAAAAGTGCAGAGTTCCTTTTTTCGAAGGACCAAAATGAATCCGGCTCGAAGGACCAAAATGATTAGGGATTTAGAACCACAACTAAAAAACCCAATCTTCATTCGTTGAATTCAAAATATGAACTGATTTTATTTACAAAAGTACGGAGTTTATATAGGATTATCTTAGGCTCTAGTAGGTAACAATTGTTCTTAGAAGATCTTATTTTAGACTCACACCCACGTATTCGGGGGATGAAAAATTATTATTTTGGGCCACTTGACATCCTGTCGTTGTGATCTTTTGGGTTAGTTTAGAATTACAATTGTTTATTCCACACCGCGTGTGGCAGATTGTATTTCTAGTCATATGCTAGGTTAGTTGTTTGGTACAAAGGTACAGTTGTATTGTATTTTCTTTAGTGCATCTGATTTGGTGAAGCCAGTTCAGATGAACACGATGTTTATTCTTAAACACTAAAGAAATAGAAAATATTAAATGTAATAAGATTATAAGTTACATATAAAAAGAAAACAGGATAGGTTAAAATAAGGATGATTACAACTAGTTACGAGCGAGGAAGGACAAGATCGCAGTTTTTATACCGGGAAGCGATGTTTCGGAACCGATAACGTGCCAAAGTCTGTTATAGTCACTACATAGTATAGGAAAAGGTTCATGCAGAGAAAAGTTAGTTGTGCAAGTGGGAAGTAAAAGCGGTGTGAAATTGCGGGTCCTTCTAGATGGAACAGAAATGTTAATTTGGCTCAACAGCTCGGAAGAGTCAATCTCACCATTCAAAAGTTTGTAAAGAAAAGTTACACCAAGCATAGTTCTACGATTAGCTAAAGAAGGAAGGTTAATTAACTGAAGTCGAATAGAATAAGATGGAAGTTGTACAGTTGGATCCCAGCGCAAATCACGAAAGGCAAAGAGTAAAAACTGTTTTTGTACAGATTCTAATTTGTTTTGATAAAACTCATATTGAGGAGACGAAACACAAGATCCATACTCCAATAAAGAAGTATAAAGTATTTTGGTAGTATATGGATCCTTGAACTCCTTCGACCAGCGTTTTATAAAGCCAAGAACACTTTTAGCCCTACTAACAGTAGTCGATATATGCTGATTAAAACTAAGTTTGTGGTCTATTAAGATCCCCAAATCTTCTACAACCAAAGAAGTATTATTAATTCTTTCTAACGGGAAATTATTTTAAAAGTAACTCGCTAATTGGGGAGAACCTCTATAAAAAGACATAATTTTGCACTTAGAACAGTTTAACGATAACAAGTTAGCCCTACACCACCCCTGAAAAGCATTCAGGTCAGCTTGCAAGGTATGACATGAGAGAGTCTACGATGCGATTAGCGATTTTTACATCATCGGCATACATAAGAACTCTAGAATTTAAATGAACGGTGGGGAGATCATTAATAAAAATGGTGAATAGTAATGGGCCAAGGTGACTGCCCTGTGGGACTCCCGATTCAACACAAATGATCTTAGAAAGAGAGGACTTAAAAAAGAACCCTCTGCCTCCTATTGCTTAGATATTGTGATATCCAAGCAAGCAGAGCATCCGGAAAGCCAACTAAATTCAGCTTATGTAATAGTAAGGCATGGTTTACCGAATCGAAAGCCTTACTGAAATCCGTATATATAACATCAGTTTGCTTTTGTTTCTTAAAACCTTGGATTACAAAAGATGTAAACTGTAGAAGGTTAGTTGTGGTAGACCTATTCTTGACAAACCCATGCTGGTATGGCGAAAAAATAGATTTACATAAATGCTGTATTTGAGATGTCATAATTTTCTCAAACAGTTTAGGTATCGCTGACAATTTAGAAATTCCTCTGTAATTAGTGACGTCGGATTTATTGCCGCATTTGTGAAGAGGTAAAATAAACGAATCCTTCCATATAGTTGGAAACTCGGACAGTGTAACGGACAACTCAAAAAGCTTAAGTAAAGGCGAGCACAATGACTCCGCACAGAACCTCAGGACACAAGCGGGAATACCGTCTGGACCCGGTGAGTATACCGGCTTAATCGTCATTAGTTCCTTAGCTACCGAACTTTCCGTTATAATAGGATTAAGAATGCAGTTGGATTTTGTTATAGGATATGGACATATCTGACTAGAGTTGCACTTAGTGGATGTGTACGTAGTCGAGAAGAAGTTAGCACATAAATTAGAAATAGATTGATGAGAAGAGGCCGAAACATTATTAAAAACTGCAAATGATGGAAGGGAGATAGAATGTCGCTTTGAGTTAACGAAACTATAGAACTCTTTAGGATTTTCAGAGAACTGCAACTTGCAACGTTGTAAGTAATTATTATAGCAATTAGAATTAGAAACAATAAAATTCGATTTAGCAACCAAGTAACGAGAAAGATCCGATGATAGACCCGTGACTTT
The DNA here is from genome assembly GCA_018152135.1 of Drosophila paulistorum. Lineage (NCBI taxonomy): Eukaryota > Metazoa > Arthropoda > Insecta > Diptera > Drosophilidae > Drosophila > Drosophila paulistorum. The sequence continues at coordinate 16,720 of JAECXG010000363.1, read as the reverse complement.
ATACTTTTTGTAATACCTAGACTTAAGATTCTTCAGTTTTGACAGCCCCCGCGTAAACCATGGTGATTTTTGCGTCACCACAGGAGACACTAGGGGTACACAGTCATTAAAGATTGAGTCAACAGTGGTATAAAATAAAGAAATGGCGGAGTTCATATCCGTACAGGTGTATAAATTAGTCCAATCGGTATTAAGAAAGGCATTGTTTAGTGCGACAAAGTCAGTCTTCCGAAAACATCGGGTGCGTACCGTAGGATCACACTCGGACATGGGCTCGCGACTGGGAAACTCAATGGATAACTCTAAAGTTGGATGAAAACTATCCTCTGGTAACACCATTGGACTAGTTCTAGATACTTCACAAAAACTGGGATCAGAAGTAAAAATCAGATCCAGAAATCTGCCAGACGTATTAGGAATCGAATTCAGCTGGGCCAACGAAAGCTCAAGCAGACCATCAATAAAATCGTGACACCCAGAGGGCAGCAACGTTTTGCTACCATTAAGTGTTGACTAAGTTATAGTGGGCAGGTTAAAGTCCCCAAGGACAATTAATGAGTCTCTGTCAGAAAGTAGTTCAAGTATAAATTTAATAGATTCTAAGTGTAGTAAGTAGGTTGGCCATTCCGATTGGGGCGGAATGTAAGAACACGTAACAAAAATGGAAAAACGAGTAAAAGATACCTTAACGCATATAAATTCGATACTACTTGAGTCAGGTATTGTTATTAGACCCGATGATAGGGCGGAATCTACAGCAATAAGAACTCCACCACCCCTACGATCAGTACGATCACGTCTAAAAATGTTGAAATTAGAGGGTAAAACTGTGGCGTCAAAAACGTCAGGTTTTAACCAAGTCTCAGTAAAGACAATTAGGTCAAAATCAAATGACAGACTATCTACAAAGAGTTTAGTCAGTTTAGTATTAAGGCCTCTGACATTCTGATAGACGACAGAGAAGGAAGTTGTTAGTTTTTTGATAGAGTAGAAGAAGGAATAGATAAGGAAGGAGTGGGAATAGATGAAGAAGAAAGAGGAATAGATGTTGAAGGAATCCTGGTTTGACCCCGTGTCTTCATTTTTCTGGATGTAAACTCCTTCACAATTAAGCTTTTCGGCCAGAAGCTAGAACTGCAGATACAGTCAAAGAATTCAATTGGAACACTGATTTTAAAAGATGAAATTTCTCTAGAATATGAAAATTTAAACTTTTCTATGGATATATTAGAGACATTCAGTTTAGCCCGAATGTGGGCCATGACATCATCCGATGTAGCATCAGGGAGAAGTCTCGAAACAAAAATGTGTTTTTTAGGAGGCACTCCCACCAATGGTTTCGGCATTCCAGGTATTGCATCAGCTACCGCATTAATTGTAGCATCAGTTGCAACAAGTGGCACTCCGGCATTACTAACATTAGGATCCCTGTCGGCAATATCCATGGGTGTAGATTCTTGCCCAGACAAAACGGACACTACAGACATCGTCTGTGGAGTTGGAGTTTGCATTGGTTGAGAAGGGGTCGGAACCGATATAGATGTGGAGACCGGCAAACGCAAGGACAAATCAGGAGTCTGTTCTCCCGCCTTCTTACGCTTTCGAGACTCAGTCAGTAGCGTTAAACTACTAAACTGAGACTCAACAGCTTTAAACTCTTGCGAGAGTTTAAGAAAACTTGCAGACAGACTCATCAGGTTATCCTTTGTTTGCCACATGAAAAGTTCCATTTCATCTTCCACGAACCGGCATGACTCACATCCCCATTTGAAACCCTTTTTATACTCTTGCAGAGGGTATTATAAAATTGGTCAGATGTTGGTAACGCACAGAAGGAGACGTTTCCGACCCCATGAAGTATATATATTCTTGATCAGCATGAGAAGCTGAGTCGATATAGCCATGTCCGTCTGTCCGTCGGTGCGTACGCGTTTTACTCAGCCATCTTAAGAGCTATCGGAATGAAATTTTTTTTGGGAGCTTATTTTATTATCAAAATTTGTGTTCTGTGAAAAATGTGTTTCTCAAATTACGTCCATATTATGGTCGACACAACCGACCAACCGAGCAAGCCATAAAGGCAATTGTGGACGAATTTCGCACACATTTTACTTTATTGGACATTCAACCATCGAATCGTGTACGGAGAGTGCGCACAGAAGAGAATATTGCAGCTGTAGCGGCCAGTGTCAATGAAGATCGTGAATTGTCCATTCGTCGGCGTTCTCAGCAATTGGGACTGTGTCCTTCGACTACGTGGAAGATTTTGCGCAATGATTTAGGTTTAAAACCCTATAAAATTCAATTGGTTCAAGAATTGAAGCCGAATGACTTGCCACAACGTCGAATTTTTGCTGAATGGGCATTGGAACACCTCGATGAAGATGCGGTGTTTTACTGTCGAATCTTCAGCGATGAAGCACATTTCTGGCTCCCTTAGACATGCCGGAAAAAGTGGTGCAAAATTGGACCTTCCGTGTTGATCACTTGAAACGCAGTCGCGGCCAACATTTACATGAAGTCATTTTTAAAAAGTAATTGGCAGAGATTGTTTTGTCATCTCAAATAAAAATTTAACAATAATATTCAAATTTTGTGTGTTTCATTTCAATTTTAAAAACCAAACACTTAAAAAACCACCCGTTATAACAAAAATACAAGCTGCTGGAACCATTCTACAACCGCCATTTTGAGTTTTATAGTCGCAATCCTTTACATCATAGGTATACAAGCTGCTGGCTCAGTAATACTGCCGCCATTTTGAGTCGTATAGCCGCCATCGTTTCTATAACAGCTACACGAGCTGCTGGAACCGTTCTACTGCCGCCATTTTGAGTCTCAAAGCCGCCATTCTTTATATAACAGCTATAAAAGCTTGTAAAACCATTCTACAACCGCCATGTTGAGTCTTATATCCGTCATCCTTTACATCATATCTATACCAGCTGCTGGATCCGTAATTTTCGTTCTTATAGCCGCCATTCTTTATATAATAGCTATACAAGCTTCTGAAACCGTTCTTTTGCTGCTATTTTGAGTCTTATAGCCGCCATCTTTTATATGACAGCTGTAGAAGCTGCTGGAAACATTCTACAGCCGCCATTTTGAGTCTTATAGCCGCTTTCCTTTATATAACATCTATACAAGCAGGTGGAACCAGAATACAGCCGCCATTTTGAGCCTTATGGCCGCCATTTTGAGTCTTATGGCCGCCATTTTTTACATAAAAGCTATCGGAACTGCTGGAACCATAATACTGCCTCCATTTTGAGTCTTATAGCCGCCACCTTTTATGTAAGAGCTTAACAAGCTGGTGCCATCCTTTATATAACAGCTATACAAGCTGCTGGATCCATTCTACAACCGTCATTTTGGGTCTTATATCCGACATCCTTTATACATTGTATACAAGCTGCTGGATCCGTAATACTGACGCGATTTTGTGTCTTATAGCCGCCATCCTTTACATCATGGCTATAGAAGCTGGAACCATTCTACAGCCATTTTGAGTCTTATAGCCGTCTTCCTTTTTATAACACCTATAGAAGTTGCTGGAACCATAATACAGCCTCCATTTTGAGCCATATTTTATATAACAGCTATACAAGCTGCTGAAAGACGAATTTAAGTTTTAGGCACACTGTGACAAGAACGAAAAAATGAATAAAAGAGTAGTACTATCCACACTAGCCAAGATCCGCTAGGTTGGCTAGCACCAGTTACGGTAATAGGAAAATTGTTCATGCAGAAATTGTGGTTAGCAGAACAAAATTGGGAACAAGAATTGTCCGATAAAGATACAACAGAATAGAAATCCTTCAGGGATAGAAGATATCCGAAATAATAAAGAAATAACATGGAACTATGTAAAATCTGAGGATAACCCTGCAGACTTAGCTTCAAGAGGGATTTGTCCAACTAAATTAAAAACTTGTAACTTATGGTGGAATGGGTCAAAATTGCTCAGTGAGTCAAAAGAAAAATGGCCTATAGAAAAAACCGGTGCTGACAAGATTATTGTAGATACCGCAGTGTTAAATACAGAAAATAGTATTAAACAAGAACTAATTCAAAAGTATTCCTATATGAATAAAATAGTCAGAATCACCGCATATGTATTAAGATTTATTGGCATTAGAAAAAGAGATAAGTGTATGCATCATATTTAACCGTCAGTGAGTTTAAGAAGGCTAAAAATCTGATTATTAAACACCAACAGGCACATTAATTTAGCACTAAATTAGTGTGCCTGGAAGAAATCAGATTACCCCGATGGATCAAGACACAGCCTAATATGTTCTTACAGATTCATGGTTTTGCTGACGCTTCAGAAAAATCCTACGCAGCGGTGGTATATGCTAAAATAGGTGAGACAGTTACCTTAAAAGCCAGAAAAATCAAAGTTAATCCTATAAAAAATAGAAAGACTATTCCGAAGTTGGAGTTATGTGCAGCACACTTGTTATCACAATTACTACAAAGAGTCCAGCCAAACATTGCTGTTCCAGCTGAAACTTATGCTTGGAGCGACTCTACTATAACATTGTGCTGGATACAAAAGAGTACTAGTAAGGAAGAATTTGTAAGGCGCCGCATAGAAGATATCCGAAATAATAAAGAAATAACATGGAACTATGTAAAATCTGAGGATAACCCTGCAGACTTACCTTCAAGAGGGATTTGTCCAACTAAATTAAAAACTTGTAACTTATGGTGGAATGGGCCAAAATTGCTCAGTGAGTCAAAAGAAAAATGGCCTATAGAAAAAACGGGTGCTGACAAGATTATTGTAGATACCGCAGTGTTAAATACAGAAAATAGTATTAAACAAGAACTAATTCAAAAGTATTCCTATATGAATAAAATAGTCAGAATCACCGCATATGTATTAAGATTTATTGGCATTAGAAAAAGAGATAAGTGTATGCATCATATTTAACCGTCAGTGAGTTTAAGAAGGCTAAAAATCTGATTATTAAACACCAACAGGCACATTAATTTTGCAGAGAGATATCACATCTTACTCAGAACAAACAAATTGATATGAAAAGCAAAATTCTAAGCCTAAATCCATTTTTAGATAACGATGAAATATTACGCGTGTTACGCGTGATCTTAGATAAGTCACATTTAACAATGCTATTGATTAAGGAAACCTTACATGGAGGAATTAATCTTATGAGAAACCAAATTCAAAGGAAATTTTGGATTTTCGGTTTAAAAAACGCCCTTAAAAAATACCTGAGGGAATGCGTCACTTGTGCCAGATACCGCCAAGTAACTGCGGAGCGAATTATGGGTAACCCTCCCAAAAACAGGGTAACGGTGTCACCTCAATTTAATAACACGGGGGTTGATTTTGCCGGTCCATATCACATAAGATGCTCGAAAACCCGGAGACAAAAAACATTCAAGGGGTACATAGCAGTATTCGTGTGCTTGTCAACTAAGGCAATTCATTTAGAGGTTGTTAGTGACTTGACAACTGATGCCTTCCTAGCAGCATATCGAAGAGTAAGTGCGCTAACATATACTCCGATAATGGGACGAATGTTGTGGGAGCAGCTAGGAGACTCGATGAAGAGTTCAAAAAAGCAGTTCAAGATAATGTCCAAATTGCTCCTGTCCTAGAACAAGAACAGATAAGCTGGCATTTTAGCCCCCCGGCAGGACCTCACTTCGGAGTGAGTAAAGTCGGTCAAGTATCATTTAAAAAGAGTAATAGGAGATAGTAACCTCACATATGAAGAATTGGTCACTTTATTGTGCCAGTTAGAAGCGGTACTAAATTCACGGCCGTTGTATACGACAGGTGAAGATATGGACAACAACGAAGTGTTAACTCCCGGTCATTTCCTAATTGGAAGACCAACATTAGAAGCAGCCGAGTCCATATCAGAGGAAAAAATTGGAAATTTAGAGAGATGGAAATTAATTCAGAAAATGAAAAGGGATTTCTGGTTGAAATGGAAAGACAGTATCTATATACTCTCCAGCAAAGGAACAAGTGGCGACAAAACACAGAAGATTTAGAAAATGGACAGGTCGTACTGATTAAAGATGAAAATTGTCACCCAGCTAGGTGGCCTCTGGGCAAGATTGAGGAAATTCACAAAGGCAGGGACGACAAAGTAAGAGTGGTCAAAGTCAAATTGCAGGAAGGGTCAATTACAAGACCTATAAATAAAATCTGTCCACTTGTTGGGGTAAAATCATCCGAAAACGTTGAGGAGAATCAATATCGGAAAAGTACCAGATTCGGTCATCTTTCCAAAGTAGGAACCGTAATGATATTAGCAATGTTGATGCTGCTTTGTCAACTTTCGAATGCAGCAAGCACTAAAGATAATCAACCAAAAATTACGGTAAAAGAACTAAACGCAACAGCCGCGTTGTACTTAGATCCAATGGGTGAAGTGGAAGTGGTAGCGTCCTCATGGGATCTGGTAATATACTATGACATGTCGGCATATTTTGAAATGCTTAGTCAAGGTGACAAAATTCACAAAGGCAGGGACGACAAAGTAAGAGTGTTCAAAGTCAAATTGCAGACATCCGACCCTTCGGTCAATTACAAGACCTATAAATAAAATCTATATACTTGTCTACTTGTTGGGGTAAAATTATCTGAGGAGTATCAATATCGGAAAAGTACCAGATTCGGTCATCTGTCCAAAGTAGGAACCGTAATGATGTTAGCAATGTTGATGCTGCTTTGTCAACTTTCGAATGCAGCAAGCACTAAAGAAACGTTCTGAAACGTTCTTCTCACATCCATCCAGTTCTTCATGATTATAGGGCAATTAAGTGGCGTAGTTGATGAATGTGAAAAAATTCAGACAGGAATTATAAATATTTTAATAGACATTAACCATGGTAGGTTCAACTCGAATATTTTAAAACCAAGTCAAATGAAATTGGAAACAACAAAAATAAAGGACAAGTTGTCCGAAGCATTAGTACTACCAGGACAGGCACTGAGTTAAAAGAAATATATACTCTGTTGACAGCTAAGGGTATTTTTATTGACAGAAAAATAATTATAAATGCAAAAATACCACTTTTTGTTAGACATCCGTCTTTTCTCTATAAAGTAATGGTAATGGTCCATATAAAAAAGCAGTACTTAATATATAATTTTGAAATAGACTCGAATCGTTTAATGTCTGAATCAGCTGTGCAAAGATGTCAGAGCTGGCAGTCGAATAGGAGAACATGTGAAGGAAGTTGGCCATGGAGTAGTGCCAATGATAATGCCTGCGAGCTGACACCTTTTAAACAAAATAACAAATCTAGTTGCGTACACACAACGATTGTGGAGACAAAATCTTACTGGGTAGAATTAGATAGCAGCAGTAGTTGGTTATTCAAGGTACCGCCTAAAACTAAGGCCAGAGTCCAATGCGGTAACGAACAGCAGGAGGTGCTAGATATACCAGAACAAGGAATTTTAAGCCTCAGATCAGGCTGCACAGCTAGGGCAGAAGATAAAATTTTTGTATCTCATTACAGCGTCCAGTCAAAGTCGTACATAGCTATTGAAACTTTGCACGTAGGCGATATTAGCAACATAGCAAATATATCATGGAATTCAGGAGAAGCAAACATAGTAAACCATTCAGCAGAATTAAAATGAATAGGAAGTCAAAAAAAAAAACTTTCACTCGTTGCAGACGACGGATGTGTTTTTTTTGCGCTTATCAAATTTTATTTGTTTCTCGTGAGTAATAACTTTTCTTTAACTTTTAAACTCATTATCGGTTTAATTTTAACATTCGAATTGCATTTTTATTCCGTGATTTCTTTCTGTCACTTTTGTGATTTTTGTTTTAATATATGTACATAAATTGTCGTTTTGCTAATCTCTTTTTGTGCCTTTACCGTTGTAACTAACTATCGCGCTCTTGCGTACAATTGGTTGTTGCATGTGTTCAATTTGACGCGCTCTCCCGCTCTTTCCTATTCTTGTTTGATTTGCGCTCTCGTCTTTTGCCTACCCGCGACTCTGTGATACGTGTTTTTGTTTTTGTGTATTTTGGTAATTTCTTTTCTTTAGTTGTGAAGGTTTAAGAGCCCGGTTGTGAATGCTATTAGTAAGGAATTACCGGTATCACCTGGGAATGATCTCTTTAAAACGATGCCTATTGTAGTGTCCGATGTGTCCGGGCAATTACCCATTCCAATGGAAATTGCCGATAGTTCTAAAAGTATCGAGTGCCCCGTAAACAAGTTGACTGCTGCAGTGGGTGACTCGTCCAACTTTACTGCTACGGCTGACGCTTCGGGACCGCGGCCTCTCGTTGGCATACCACCAAAGAAACATATAATTGTTTCTAGGCTAGACCCTGTTGTCACATCTGATGATGTAATAGCCTATATTCGGAAGAAAGTTAACGTCTCGAATATTGCGGTGGAGAAGTTTAAATTTTCTTATTCTCGGGACATTTCGTCCTTTAAAATTAGTGTTTCTGCTAATATCTTCGACACTATATGTCGAGAAGATTTTTGGCCGAAACATATAATAGTTAAGGAATATACTGTAAAAAAGAAAAATCGGCAACCGATTCGCTTGCCAACAACAACAACTAATACTATTCCTGCCACATCAGGATCTGCTGGTGTGTCAAAAAACTAGCTTCGTTCCTGGGTTACCAGAACGTTAGAGGACTGAAATCCAAACTTCCTAATCTCTATGTAGATAGTCTTTCTTTTGAGCATAACATTCTAGCTTTTACAGAGACGTGGCTAAAACCTGATATTGCTGATGCATCGGTGTTTTCCACAAACTTTTCCATATTCAGACGTGACCGGATTTCTCGCATAGGTGGTGGCGTTCTGATAGCTGTTGATGCTGCTTTATCATCTGAAATGATTCAATTTTCTAGTACCCAGGAGTTTGAGTTTGTCGGTGTTAAAGTAAATTTTAAATCTTTTTATGCTTTCATTACTTGTTCCTATATTCCACCATTGTCAGACATGGTGGTATATTTAAATCATTTAGAGGCAATTCAGTTTGTCTCCACTTTAGTTTCCAGTCAAGACATGCTCATAGTTGTAGGTGATTTTAATTTACCTGCTTTAGCATGGTCACCAACAGATGAATCTACCATGTTGCTGCCCCCTTTGTCACATGACTTTATTGATGGCCTTCTAGGCTTATCTTTATTCCAAGTCAATCCTGTCTTAAATTCTAATGGAAAATCGTTAGACCTTATTTTTGTATTGGATTCTTCTTATTGTGAGGTTTCTAGGATTGACCCATTTGTTCTTCCAGAAGACAAATTTCATCCTACATTAAATTTAAAAATTGATCTGCCCTTGCTTTCACCATTACTTGGTTCAAATCAGTTACCCTTAACTAGGTGCTTTCGTAAGACTGACTTTGTTAGCCTTAATGAAAACATTACTACTACCGATTGGTCTTATCTGTACAATTGTAGAGATATGAACTCAGCTATTCGCTTCTTTTATGATACTCTGAATCCACTCTTTGATATTTGTGTGCCTCTTGGTAGGCAGGAGCGGCTTAACAAACCTCCCTGGTTCTCTCGTGAGTTATCCAATTTGAAAAATTTGAAGACACGATATTATAAAAAGTTTCAAAAAACAGTCGCTCGTTCAAAATTCATGATGCTTAATACACAATGCTATAAGAATTATCTTCAGCGGTGTAAGCTTCAGTTTTCTTCTGACCCTAAACAATTTTATAATTTTGTCAATTCTAAACGTAAGACCTCTGTGCACCCATCTTTTTTGTCTTTTCAAAATAAAAAAGCGAGCACTGATCAGGCAATTGCCGATATGTTTGCGAGTTTTTTCAAAACAACTTATTCCTCAACGGAATATCGAGCAAGTCCGTATCCTTATCATTTAGAAAAGGCTAATTGCATTTTCAATCCAGTGTTTGATGTAAGTTCTTTTCTTAGCGAACTTAAATTAGTTAAACCTGTTTATTCTCCGGGGCCAGATGGTCTTCCTGGATGTGTACTCAGGTTCTGTGCAAACGCATTATGTAAACCCATTTTAAAATTGTTTCTATTGTCTGTCGAATCTTCCTCTTTTCCATCTATTTGGAAGGAGTCGTTTATCAATCCTCTGCATAAAAATGGCAAAAAGTTCGAAGCCTCTAACTATAGGGGTATTTCAAAATTGTTCGCTATTCGGAAAGCTTTTGAGAAAATTATAACTTCTCAATTGCAACATTTTTGCAGCTCTATTATTTCGCCATCCCAACATGGGTTTGTGAAACGTAGATCTACAACCACTAACCTTGTAGAAATTACATCAATAATTATCAAGGGCTTCAAAAATGGTAAACAAACTGATGTCATATACACTGACTTCAGCAAAGCCTTTGATTCCGTAAATCATACCCTATTACTTTCTAAGCTGAGCGACATTGGGTTTCCACCCCTTTTCCTTTCTTGGGGTCGAGAATATTTAACAAATAGGAAACAGAATGTATCTTTTAAGTCTTCTTTTTCCGATTCCATTCCTGTGACTTCTGGTGTACCTCAAGGTAGTCATCTTGGCCCTCTGCTTTTCACACTGTTCATTAACGATCTTCCATTAGTCATTGATCATTCGCGTGTGCTTATGTATGCTGACGATGTCAAGCTTTGTCTTACTTATAAAGATACAGATTCATTTAGTCGGCTACAAGCTGATCTTGAAAACTTTCAATCCTGGTGCCAGTTTAATTTACTAAATCTTAACACTACCAAATGTAAGGTAATGACTTTTTTTTCGTAACTCTCCTCAACTGGTCACTTATTTTCTAAACAATAGTCCTTTAGAACGTCTAAATAATATGAATGATTTGGGCGTACTTATGGACCATAAGTTAAATTTTAACACCCATATTTCCACCACGGTCGCAAAGGCCATGAGTGTCCTGGGTTTCATTAAAAGATGGTCAAAAGAATTTGATGACCCCTATACAACTGAAGTTCTTTTTACTTCGCTTGTCCGTCCTATTTTAGAGTATGGATCTTGCATTTGGTCACCTCAATATGAGTCGCTCCAGATTCGCCTTGAATCCGTTCAAAAGCAGTTCTTGCTATTTGCTCTTCGTGGCTTAAGCTGAGATCGCAATGTCAATTTGCCTTCGTATTCTAGTAGACTTCTCTTGATTAACCTTCCTTCCCTAACTAACCGTAGAATTACGCTTGGTGTTATTTTTATGCACAAGCTCCTAATTGGTGATATCGACTCGCTTGTCGGTACCATGTAGACGGAGTAGACATCCTTTGATTCCTTTATCCCTAAGTCGTTGTTCTTCTAACTATGCCCTGCATGAACCTTTTAGGGTCCTCTGCTCTGATTACAACCTTCTATTCCCTGTAATCGGTTCAGAATTTTCTATTAACATGATTAAAACTTCTATCCTATCCCATTTAGTTAATAGATAGCTATAGTATTATTTAGTTTTTTGTTTGTCTGTTTTTTTTATTGTGTATTTGTCCACGCGATTCGTGCCGTGCGTTATACGGCTGCACCCCTCGGTCGGTCGGGTGGGAGGTGGTCAGTCATCTGCATGGGCTCGCGCGTAACAGGCTTTGTCCTGGTGTCATAGGGGCCACTTGAACGTACTGCGCATAGTATCGTCAACGTCAGCTATACATAAATTACAATCATTAAAGGAACATCATATTGAATTACTAGGTTTAAGCTTCCATCATGTAGCTTGTCATGCTTCCTTAGTCCTCTTACTAATGATAATATTAATAATAATTTGCATAAGACAACCTAAGATTAAACACAAATTCCAAAACACCACATTTGGCCCCCCGTTGCAGAATGTTTAAGAATAAACTCAGATGCACTAAAGATGAAGTAAGTAAGTCGTCTCACCGACTTAGGTATACCACACACCAACAAAACAAATATTTCAAATTTGTAATAACAAATGCATTTTGCCTATTTGAAAAAAATTCTGTTCACATGCTTTTTACAAGCATATCTTAGTATCTGACTGACTCATGCATCTGAGCACCCTAGCGCCCCCACCCGCCAACGACCAACTCCGGCCTTATGGAAAAACGTTTATATGCATAACTTGGCTATTTTTTGTCCGATTTTTATCAAATTTGGTATTTTGCTGGGTATTAGAATAAATTCAAGTGTGCCAAATTTGATTCCACAAGGTAAAAAATTACGGGAGATAATCGAGTTTTTCAAATTTTGGGGGCGGAAAGGGGCGTGGCAAAATCTTTATACATACAAAATGTGCGCATTTACTAAGCAAATATACATACCAAAGTCGGTGTCTCTAGCTACAATAGTTTTTGAGATAAACGTTTTTTTTTGAATTGCGGGGGCGGAAAGGGGCGTGGCAAAATCTTTATAATTACAAAATGAGCGCATTTACTAAGCAAATATACATACCAAATATGGTGTCTCTAGCTGCAATTGTTTTTAAGATAAACGTTTTTTTTGAATTGCGGGGGCGGAAAGGGGCGTGGCAAAATTTTGAAATAAACTCGATCACTCTACATACTACATGAGCCTACATACCAAATTTGGTGGCTCTATCTCTTATAGTCTCTGAGATCTAGGCGTTCATACGGACGGACAGACGGACGGACGGACAGACGGACAGACGGACGGACAGACGGACATGGCTAGATCGACTCGGCTGTTGATACTGATCAAGAATATATATACTTTATGGGGTCGGAAAAGCTTCCTTCTGCCTGTTACATACATTTTGGCGACTTTAATATACCATTTCACCCTATGGGTGTATGGTATAAAAATACAATAAAACTGTACTTCTGTACCAAACAACTATCCTAGCATATGACTAGAAATACAATCTGCCACACGCGGTGTGGGAAAAACACTTGTAATTCTAAACTAACCCAAAAGATCACAACGACAGGATGCCATGTGGCCCACGCCCCCGAATACGTGGGTATGGGTCCAAAATAAGATCTTCTAAGAACATTTGTTACCTACTAGAGCCTAAGATAATATATAAACTCCGTACTTTTGTAAATAAAATCAGTTCATATTTTGAATTCAACGAATGAAGATTGGGTTTTTTAGTTGTGGTTCTAATTCCCTATTCACAAATTATTATATATAGCTATCTATTCAATTGTCACCCAATTGAATTGCTTTTCTCTTATTTATTTTTTTTTTTTTAATAAATCAATATCTAGTAAGAAGTTCCCGAGTCGGAGTGGTATAACTGCCATCGCTAGGCAGGAAATACTTACCCGCCGAGGGAATGCCAGTACAGCGGACGCCTCCGCCACAGCAAGCGTCAGAACAGCAGGCTGCCTCAAGTCTCGTGGCTCCAAATGCGGCACTGTCGGTGGCAACTTGTCAAGACGCAACCCCGAAGCGATCTAGAGACTCCCCAGCGTATAGTCCTAATAGCGGCGGTAACCTACCCCCAAAAAAATCGAAGGTACAACCCAAGGTCAAGGCGCTGGATGAAATGAGCATCCTCCTGCTGTCCACTACTCTAAGGAGAAAGATGCTAGCGGCAAAATAAACCGCAGCATTACAAACACTTTTAGGGAAAAGGTCGCCAGACTGCAAGAATTAGTCGTGGTTGTCAGCGCGATGTTCCACGGTCGAGAACTTCCTGCCAGAACAGACCCGAAGTGCGTAACCTGTAGTAGACCGCCTCCCAAGCGCGTGAGTTGCTATCAGCAAACGGAAGAGGAGTCCCTCCACTTAAACAGGACAAGCCGACGCAAGTGTCACCCAGAGTACGGGACATCAAAGAGGTGAAAAAGAAGTCTGCACAGCAGCCTGCTGATAAACGAGAGGAGCAACCCCATGACCCTGACCAGAAGGACAACAGTACGTGGCAGCGGGTCGGTGAGTCATCGCGGGCGTCCCGTCAAAAATCTGGGGTACCTCGCAGGGTCATGCCGGAAGCTCTCTTGGTCCAGCTAGCATCGGGCTGCAGCTACAGCGAAGTCTTGGCCATGGTAACGAGGTGTAGTGATGATAAGCTCAAACGCGTATGCGAGCAAGTCGTCAAGGTACGACGTACCGTCAATGACGGGTTGCTACTCGAGCTAAAGGAGGCCCCTGAGGACAAGCAGTTGCTGAAGGACGAGCTGAAGCATGTTCTAGAGGATTCAGCCGGAGTACGTGTCCTTGCTCCAATCACCAATAAGCCTCGCGACCTTATTGCCGCATTGGCAAAACAAGCAAGTGTCGACGAGGACTGTTGCACTGTCAGGAGTCAACGCTCATCAATGATGCGCCTAAACTTCATCCAAGTGAACCTTAATCATTGTGCCGTCGCGCAGGATCTCCTCCATCAGACGGTTCGGGAATGCGGCTACGACTTTGCCCTAGTCAGGCAACGGAAAGGCTGCTATTTGGTCCTGAGGGACTAGTAGGCTTCCAATTGAGGAAGTTGCCCAGATGGAGGGCTTCGTCCGAGCCAAAATTGGAGGGTACTGGGTCTATAGTTGCTACCTGCCTCCCAGCTACACCCTAGAGAGGTTTGGATGTACCATCGACGCCATTTCTGTCGACGCTAGGGGCCGCCAAGGTGTCATCATTGGTGGAGACTTTAATGCTTGGGCAATTGAATGGGGCAGCACTCGCTCCGACGCACGGGGCCGACCTTACGTTCGCCAGTGACTCCATAGCTGCACAGTCGAATTGGAAAGTTGGGCGTCACTACACCGTTAGCGACCACGAGGCCATTGTCTTCACCGTTGGGACAACCATGCCACGAGCTGAACGAACGCCTCCCATCGGGAAAAGCTACAAGATTGAGTCCCTAAACTTGTACACGTTTAGCAGCGTATTGGAGGGTTTACGTGATGTACGTCTAGGAGATGCAGACACGGCAGCCAACTCTATCATGTCGACACTCGAGAGGGCCTTTGATGAGAGTATGTCCCAGCGCAAGGCATACAGAAGACACCACAAACCAGTCTATTGGTGGAATGACAGTATCGCCGACGTTCGCCGCAGACGCCGAGACGCATGTACCAGCGTGCTAAAGGGACGCTAGCCTTCTCAGAGCTGCATCTGGACTACAAGCAGTGCTGCAAGGCTCTCAAAAAGGCGATCGAAGACAGCACACGCGAGTGTTTCCTGGCCCTATGCGACTCCGCAGAGCAGGACCCATGGGGAAAGGCGTACCAGACTGTCATGAAGCGCTTGCATATAGACAAGACTCCGGCACCAAAGGACGCCCACACCGTTCGTGGCGTAGTAGATACCCTCTTCCCTTAAATAGTGGACGAATTGCCTGTCCTGCATTCCCCGCTTCACCCACAAACAGAGGAATGCACAGTGGACGAGGTAATCGACATAGTCCGGAAACTAAAACCAGCGAAGGCTCCGGGCCCCGACAAAATCCCAAACCAGATTCTCAAGAGGGTGGTCTCTTCGCAGGCTGAGTCCTTTGTGGACTTGTACAACAATTGCCTGATGGAAGGTGCGTTTCCATCCAGATGGAAAAAGCAGAAACTAGTTCTGCTAACGAAGCCTGGGAAACTTCGCTCGAAGAGTCTTCGTTCAGGCCGATCTGCCTTCTGGACTCGGCAGGTAAAGTCCTAGAGTCCCTAATTTGCGCAAGGCTTAGCTCAGCCATCCAAGCCAACGGAGGACTTGCGGAGCAGCAGTTCGGTTTCCGGAAGGCTAAGTGGTTAACATTGCGGCGGACGCGATTGCCGGTGGTAGATTGAAAGGGGAGTTGAAAGAGTATTGTCTGGTAACCACCCTAGACATAAGAAACGCCTTCAACTCGGCCAGATGGAGCCGTATCCTAGTCGCATTAGCCGACTTTGGAGTCCCACGCTACCTCCTTGTATTTCCAAGGAAGGACCATCTGCTACACCACTAATGATGGCCCAGTAGTGCGGACAGTGTCTGGAGGAGTGCCCCAAGGCTCGGTGCTGGGAGCTTTACTTTGGAACACCATGTACGAGTCTTACGCCTGGAGTTTCGTCCTGGCACCCACATCACAGGGTTTGCGGATGATATAGTTCTTGCCGTGGTCGCTAAGACCGTCAGGGAAGTTGAGGAACGCTCGAATGCCGCCATCAAAAGCGTCGAGCAGTGGCTCCAGGCCGCCGGCCTCCAGTTGGCAGCTCACAAGACGGAGGCAGTGCTTATCAGCAGCAGGAAGACTGTGGAATCTGCAAAAGTATGGGTGGGCAGCGCTGATAGAATCCAAGAGGGCTATTAAATATCTCGGCGTTCTACTGGACACAAGGCTCGGCTTTAGGAAGCATCTACAACATGCTGGAGAAAAAGCTGCCAAATCCGCACACGCTCTATCGCGCATCCTGCTAAACGGCCCAAGCAGGGACGACTACGGCTACTGCTCTCTACCGTCACCACATCGGTCTTTACGCAGTACCAGCGTGGATCGACGGTATGAAAGTGAAAACGCAGCATAGCGCGGCCACAAACTATACGGAGGTGGCAAAAGCGCTGGGGCACCTCGACCAAGGGAAGGTGGACGCACACGCTCATCCCTGACATTAGCGTATTGTATTGTACTGTTCTTTCTTTGATTTGTGACGCCATAATTTATTGTTTATTACATTCTTTTTTATATATGTTGCGTTAAAATGTTGTTATGTATGTATGAGTAATAAATGGAATTTAAAAGTCATCTAGCAACCGCCACGTCGGTGCCAGTGGCAACACCAGTCGTCGCCCTAGTAGTGGACGCTCACGAGGCATCGCCGAAAAAGCTTAGAAGCCCATCTGTTGGGGCTGAGGA